>JACSYO010000608.1:0-165000 GCA_016806645.1 Ophiodon elongatus | reverse complement strand
AAGAGATACTTATGGAAGGAAAATGCAAAAAGAAAAGTGGGTTTATTTCCATACACTCCTTTTTTCACCCCGTTGGTACACTGATAATGTTTGTGCACGTTATCAACGCGACATGGTTGTTGCCCCACTAAGAGCAAACTTCAGGACGCTGACCGGGGAAGAGATTGTTCACCTTAGCGAGCATGTGTGAAAACACGAGGCCTCCATTCATCGCACTAAGGAAAGAAAAACAAACCTGTACAAATACTGAATAAATGAATAATACAAGAGCAGTTGTAAACATATACATATTCACAAATCCATAATCATATAATACTTTCCTCAAATTTAGTCCAGCAATATGAGCCATCTCCACACTTCAGATGGCGTGTTCGAGCGCGCGCGAGTGTGTGTGTGTGTGTGTGTGTGTGTGTGTTATGGTATGGTTATCGGACACGATGGGTATTACTCGTGGTAATAATCAGGGGAGAAATCGCAAAAACTGGAGTTTGGATGACCTCTACATGTAAAATACACGATGGCTATACACAAAAGCTCCTCCACCCCTGCAGCCCTTGGCACACCACAAGGTGGCTTTAGAGTCCCTCTGTCGTTATATTGCCTTTTTATGCGATGCCACTTAATCTTTGGTGAAAAATAACTGCCCGTTCATGTTCCATTACACAAGAGAGCAGCTGCTACTCTTGTTTCTGTTTCCGCACATGTCCCGCTAAATTCAACCCCCCCCCCCCCCCCATCGCTGTCCTTCTAAAGTGTTCTGACAAGTGATTAAACATTTAAATTACTTAAAAGCAACAAGGATTTAAAAAAAGAAAAAAAGAAAAAAGGCTTCCTACCCCGCTTCATCCTTGCACCCCTTTTTGCTTCAGTCTGCGTGTGATCATTTCCTCCCCCTCGGCTTGGCACGCACACACTCATACACACACAAACACAGTAAATCAGGCAGGTCAGTGCATCGTTTTCCCTACTCTCTCTCTTTTTTTTTTTTTTTTCTGACTCTGAATGGAGTCTTTTTTCTCCCAAGCCATTTCTGTGGGGGCGAGTCCGTGGATACAGGGGGCAGAGAAGCCTCGCCCCGCCTCAGCTCAGCTCGAACCCGGCAGAGGACTCGATGGCGTACAGCAGCTTGTTCCTCATCAGGTGCTGGTCGCAGAACTCCGGGAGCTTGAGCAGGTTCATGCAGGTGCTGGCAGTGGGCAGGCGCTCCAGGTCGTCGCCGCCGTTGTGAATGCAGAAGGCCGGGTAGAGCTCCTGTGTGCAGACGTAACGTGTTAGTAAGCACCTGGCGGATTGGCTGCAGCCGCACAGACATTTCAAGGCATCCAGAGACGGACAAATAACGAGACGAGAATCAACTCGTGTCCCGTGTGACGATCGCAGCGTCCGAGGCAATCCAGATTAGGCAATAAATGTCAACTCCCGCGAGGGGATAAATGTTAAAAGAGAGACATTAAGCGCTCCGCTAATACAGCGCGAGTATAAATTTGGGAAATCAGGTTAGCGCTTGAAGGGTACTGAGTGGGAAAGTGGCCCACGGTGTGACCCTTGGATGAGACGCTGAAAGAATGGTCATTTCATGTTGTCTATCTGGCATTTTTTAAATCAAGCCTCCTGGTGATGAGGCCACCTCATCTGTAGACTGTGACACTGACCGTTTCCATCACAAGCCGGGCTGACAAAATAAACTCCTCCACCCTGATTTCATCCCGCTATTTAAAAGTTGGCGTATGTGGTTCAGCGGCCATACTCGCCCGATTAAATGGCTCTTCAGGGGCTTAGCTGTAATGACCCCATTTCTCTGACAATTACCGTATTAAACTATCGTTGCTTATTGAGAAAGCGCCATTACCACGGCTATCATTTTGGAAAAAAAGAGAGTTTCCATCATCTTTTTTAAATGGCTTCTCCTGACAGAGCTATTTCTCCTCTAATGAATCCTGGGCCGTTTCACGACAGCTAATTAAGGCTTAGCTGGCTCAGGCTGAGGGCCGGGTCAGGGGCCGCTCCCCCACGAATTACCGCCCTAGCCTGCCCGGAGAAGAGACGAGGGAGGAGGTGTGGGGGGGGTGTATCTATACACTAGCCAAAGACAAATTGATTAAATGAGGAGGGAAGGCAACTCTCAAACCCTGAGAAGAGGAACTGCAAAGGATTTTAAGGAGAGTTTTGTTCCCTTAGTCCACTGCAGAATTGCAATTAGGTTTTCTTAACTAATGACAGTCATAAAGAGTACTAAAACCAATCATATGATGATTACAGCTTCTGGTTAGATGGACTAAGACACATAAAAACTCCTTAATGGCCCCGAGCAACACTTTCTGTCCCCCCCGCCCCCCTCTCTCAAACTACCTAAGTGAACCACAAATCAAGTCAGTGAGAAAGTGAAACGGCTTCCAATTAGGAAATCATTTCGGAAATAGGAGCAATAATGATTCAGCACTGCTAAAACAATGTTTAGAAGCACGGGGATATCGTTCCCTTGTATGGTCGCTTTATAGGAAATTGCTGCTTTCTGCCATGTCACACAGAAGGCAAAAGTTCAGAAGTTCAACGTGCTACCGAGTTCTGAGCGGTAATATTTGTCCAGCCAGGATCTCCGACCAAGCCCACACATGCAGGGCTGCAGAAGGAGTTCTTCAGCAGAGGAAGGTCATGAACTATAAAACAACAGTGGAGGCGGAGATAAGACCTCACCACAGTGGCTCGTTCTTATCGCCGGCTAATTTGAAAATGATCATTTTGAGGGCTGTTATCAGTCCAGGTATTTTCATTACAAGCCCATTAAGAAGGAACACTCCATTCTGTTGAGCTTGGCGAACCTTCCAGTAATGGAGGATACGGGGAGTACAAAATCTGCAGAGGAAAAGATGGAGCGAGGGGAGAATTCAGTTCTGGTAAAACCTCACCTTAAATCCGAGCAGGGGAGGTCTGGAGCAGCTGGTGACAAACCTCAGCAGCTTACGCTTTTCCTCGTCTGTGAAGCCTTCGACCACTTCCCAAAAGATCTGGATGACTGGGTGTGTGGCAGAGTACCCGCCTAAAGGAGATTACAATGAAGAAAAATGATATTAGTCTACCCAGACTCATACATACAGTACCCTTTAGCTTTTAGTCTGTGAAGTGAAGGGACTCCAGCTTGGTCTGCAAGCTCTTTGTTATACATCTCTGTAAATACCCATATCCTTAAAACCCTCCATCTCCAGTATAACAAAGCATAGAGGGTCTAACAAAGAGACACTATTGAGTTAAATTATGTGGGAAGTGTAGCATTTAGTGTTTTTCTCTTGTGAGCCCCACAGTTTTGTGGAAAAGCATTACTAAATTGCTGGTGTACTCCTATAAGGGACTATAGGAAGTTGAAACGCCAACATAACTATTTTTCACATCAGCTCCTACCTGAGTAGTTTGTGAAATTTTTCAGGTCATCAAGACAAATTGGCACAAGAGCCCCAGAGATCAGCACCTACATAGATAAATATATATTTTTTTTAAAAACAGGTATAAAAACATGAATTCAACAATTTATATTTGTCAAGTTGATGGACAGGGTTGCTCGTCATGTGCAGCGCACCTGGATCTCCTGCTGGTCAAACATGCGCAGCCACTCCAGGTTGACCACGTTGGCAATGCCCTGTCTGAAGGCCAGGCAGTGAGGCCTGATCTGCTTGTTCAGTCTGTAGTCAGCCACCAAATGGATGTAGGCGATCCGGTTGGCTGTGGTCACAGGAATGTCTTTGCCTCCCAGCTTCAGCTCAACCACCTGCGTCAAAAAGGCTCCATGTTTTTACAAGCTTGGTTCCAGCATTTCACAGTGTGTCTTGGTTATATTTAAATATAACCTGACTGATAGTTCCTGAGTAATATTACTGTAAGTAAGCCAGACTGCATACTTTATTATGCAGATCATATTGTGTTTATCATTGTGTCTGCCGAGGGCGCCAGATGACCAACAAACAGACAAAGTGCTTTAATTGTGCCAGGTGGATTTAATTCAATCACAGAAAGGCAATTAAAATGTTTTCCAACAGCACTCTGATTAAAGGTATGGCTCGATGTGAGCGTATGTGTGTGTGGTTAAGTGCATTTCAGTGTGTCTAAATATAGCACATCCAATGAACATCTGGTGCAATACAATTTGGCCTCAAGTTCTCCTTTCATTAGCTATAGAGCAGTTAGCACTTGATATGATGTGCTCATCTCTGTTCATAAAGCTGGGTGTGTGACGACATCACAGCGGCTCCAATGGGACAAAATCATCTTTTTCCAGAGCAATTTTCCTGCATCATATGTGATATTGTGATATCTAAACTACTGACTTGTACAACTGGGAGTTAGTAACTTTAGGAAGAAATACACATTCATGTCCCGTTTCTTTTATTTTGACTACCTCCTATAAATGATAGGAAGTGTGTACTTTAACCTATTGTCAGAATAATGCCTGGTAATGTCTAATGTCAATATATTATGTAAATTAATGGTGTTCATGTGCTTTTATATACACACACATCTCTACGATGTGGAACTACAACATGGAGCACAATGGAAATAAGTCTTGTGAATTTCTACTGTTATCCTTGATGTTCTTTTAATTGTGGATGTACATTGGCGTTGTAACCATGTAAGTGTCTTGTTTTTAATTAATTGTCAAATAACAAAACAAAAAAAGGACTGCTGATCCATGAAATGCGACATCATACAATGTTCCAAGGTGAAAGGTCTTACTCAGTGAAGTGTATTCACATTTTGGATTAAATTTCCAAAACATTATTTCGGGTCTGATGAAGACCCATTAAGATCGAAACGTTGCCTTTTTTCAGTCCAATAAAGCTTTGGGAGTATTGATCCAGTATGCAGATACGCATGACCGCGACTACCTTTCTGTATTTTTCTGAAAGGCGGAAAGTTTTTGATGAACGGGACCACAGCAACATTGTCACATGTTGACTGTCACAGATACTGAACACGATATTTGTTAAACAGAACAAACTGCAGTCAAAATTCACAACAGAGATGGCAACAACCTCTCTGACGCAGTCTTGACAATAACTGATTGATAAGGTGGTGATAAAGTAAGGTGTTCCATATTTTGCCCATCCCCTGAATGCTACGTACAGCATGTTGTCCACTGACGGGTAATAATTTTCAGCCTTTTTTCTCTCCCCCACACTGGATTCTGATTATGTGCTAATGTAAGAGAATTACCGTCCTTATCTTGCTTGCTTTGGCTATCTCACGAGGGCAAATGCAGGGCAGACTGCTCCCGGGTGTGTGCCTAATCTTTCACAAATTGTTTTCCCTATCGTGTTTGCGATGCCCTACTTGCGACCAGGAGGGCTACATTGTAACTCGACCATTTCAGGTGTTGTTTGAGAAGAGCTAATACGGCCCTGAGCAAACAGGGTCTCCGGGTAGAGTGCAGGTCTGGGCCCAGGTGACTCAGAGTGCTGCTGGCGGCTCGTCTCCGCAGCCTTGAGCTTTGGAGGGGACGTGCTTAAGAGCAGCTAGTTGCTTCTGTCAGGCGTGTTCTGAGATCATTTCAGGGGGGGTGGGGAGGGGGGAAATGGCAGGTGGCAAGGTCAACAGAGCTGCTGTGTTCCCTGCGCCGCAGCAGAGCTCAGAGCGACCGCGGCGACGTGCTTTATCTCTCTCAGAGCTGAAAAGTGGTTCATCGTGAGGGAAATGAATTATTAACGCAACAAAGAGAAACTAAACAGGAGGAAGGAAAGATGGCTGAATGAGATGTACTGACTGGGGTAGAAACAGAGATGGAAAAAAATAGAAAAGAACATGTGAATCATTTATCCGACTCCATCCCACCCTGGCCCCCCAACCCTAGTCACCTGAGCCTCTCCCAGATCGTTGTTGACCACAGTGAAGTTGAGGCCCAGCTCCTCCACGTCGCCCTCGTAGCTCTTGAGGAAGAGGAGATTGCGGTACATCTCCGGGTCCAACGATGCCAGGTGGTGGATGTCCACCTCAGCACTGGTTCCCAAAAGCTTGGACAGGAAGAAACTGGCGAAAGGCAACTCCACCAGCATGTTCTCGTACAGAGCCTGTGGAAAAGTGTGGCCGTCAACTGGAGGACAACTGCAGGACAAGGATACACTTCATTCTCTTAAATTCCCCCACGAACATCAGTCAATCAGTGCAAATGAGGAAATGCTAGAGGCATTAACCACAGCAATTGTTTATTGCTTGGGTGTCACTGAATAAAACATGATGATTAAATAACCAAGATAACTAAGTGGACTGCAGCCCACATCAAGTGGCAAGCATTACATTATTAAGTACATATTCAAAAATCTGATTACAACATACATTATACAACATTATATTTGCCTACTAATCTCATATCAAAGAATCAAGTGATAAGATAAGTAACTCTGGTCACATCAGAGTGTCTGGGAGCAAAACAGAAAACACAATCTATCTTAAACTCACAGGCTTCGGTTTCACCCTCCTCAAACTTTATAAATGCCAATTCTCACCTTGACCTCAAATGCCATTAAGAACCACAGCTGGGCAGGTGACTCATAAAACCCAAAGCTAATGTACTGGAATAGACCGAAAAAGAGCCCGTTGGAGGCATTAAAATATACAGGTCTTTATAAATGATAGCGCTAAAAACCCTGACCACATCAGCTAAATGGATTATAAATCTAGAGGATTTCCATAATGCATGCATCTTAAACACACACGCACGCATAAATCACGGCTATTTTCTAAACACAGGTTAATTGCGCAACTTCAAACATTGTCTATTTTTTATGCAAAATAATCCACTTAGTATTTCTCTCGTGGCCGGTGCTCGTTTCAGACCATATGCGCCGTGTGGCCCCTTGAAACCTATCAATAACACTTATGCCGGGAAGAGGCAGCAATAAGTATATGGAAAAAACCTGTAGCCTTATTTTTTCAATGCCACACACTTTATTTATGAGTGTTTATTGCCAGAAATTGTGCCAAAATGACTTGGGCTGGAAAGAATTAATTATTATGGCCCGGGCCTTTTAATATAAGTGAGTGCAGTGGAAACGCAATTAAAGCAGATCGCGGCACCATCAGGTGGAATAAATGCCAACAATATTGCAGGTGCATTCTGTTAGCTGCCAAATACATTCCTTTATTTACAGCATTAAGAATCAATAAAATTATAATGCCTTTCAAACGCATCTCTATTAATAAGGGGTGCCAACCTCACACACCTCTAAAGGAAACCATTAGCCGCTGGAGATCAGTGAGAGGAGACTGTGCAGAAGTATGCCGAGTAAGGCAGGAGGAGGAGGAGGAGGAGGAGGAGGAGGAGGAGGAGGAGGAGGAGGAGGAGGAGGAGGAGGAGGAGGAGGAGGAGGAGGAGGAGGAGGAGGAGGAGAAGGAGGAGGAAACTTTCCTCACCCTCACAGTTTACGGAGTGGAGAGGCCACTGCTGATGAGGTTGGAGGTTTTGTACTAATGAGAGACGAATGAGGCACAAAGAGAACCTCCTGCAGGTCATATTGCATAATGAGAAATGCGATTTTGACAACGACCATGTCAGCAAACACTCCAATCAAGAATAAATGAACTCTTCAGTCTGAAGTCTGGAGGGATAGAACCACAGAAGCAAAGAAACCTGTTTTCACGTTTCACCATTTGTGGCTTAAATCTTTCTGCTTGACAGCTGGGTGGACAAGTGAGGAAGAAGGATGATGACCGGCCTCTATTCTGATGTTCAATCCCATTTCAGTGAGTACCCTAGACAAGCCACTCCTGCCTGTAATACATCACCTCCACAACAATGGCACGCCTCGGACATTAATTAACAATATTAATCTCCCGTGTCCTTTGAGCCGCACTGTGCACTGTGCACACTGCAGCAGTGGTGATGCAATCCCAATCTATATAAACGGGTGCCTTTCATCCAGGCAATAACGGCACTAAACAAATATCAATACACCTTTCAGATGGCCATTCAAACGTCCATTTTTATGGTGAAAGAGGAACTTAAGGTAGGGTTAATTGAAAGTCAAATTCAAATTAATTTCCCCTCGCCTAATTGCCTGAACCATTAGCTATTGAGAGCACAATATCTAGGGAGTGGGGGCGGAGAGCTTCTAGCTGCTGATTGATCATTTATCACTTGTAAAGAATACACAGAAGAAGAAGAAGAAGAAGAAGAAGAAGAAGAAGAAGAAGAAGAAGAAGAAGAAGAAGAAGAAGAAGAAGACGAAGACGAAGAAGAGGAAGAGAAGGAGAAGGAGAAGGAAAAGGAGAAGGAGGAGGAGTTAAGATTTACTGATAAGTGGACCAGACCATTTCGGACTGAGCAACAGTGAAGAGACCTGGATGTTCCTGACTGTAAAACAGATCAAAATGCTATTACCACATGCTTTGAACGCTTATTTATGTCCTGTCTGTGTGGGCTCACTGATTTAGTGCCAGCCAAATGCAATCACTACACAAACAAGAGGTAGGAATCATCGGCTAATGGAAGCCCTAATTGAGAGGCGACCGCTTGTCATGAGGCAATTCTTCTCCGGGTTTAGATGATAGCCCTCCCTCCCCCATGAGGGAGGCATCATGATAAACAATCACTACCACATGCATTAAGGATGATTTAGAAACATTAGGCCCTAATAAATAGTGCCATCGGAGGAAGGAAGCGACAGAAAAACAATGCCGTCAACAGATTATGCACAGGGCTAATTGACAAAAATAAAGCGTGCAAGAGTGCCAGGTTAAAGTTCCTACCCCAAGAAACAAATGACGGCAATTTCTCTAAACATTGTCAGTTTCTAGAACAAACATCAAAACAACCTCTAAACTTATATATGCAGCGACTGCAACCTTGACACTGACTGCTAATGAATGCAATTGACGTATTGACCATGAAATGTGACTACACACAATTTCCTTGATATTTTTGCCAACAGCTATTATATCTTCAGATATTCTTCCCCATTTTTGGGGATTTTAAGGTTGTTAAAAATGACATGGGAATATCTAAACTCGTCATCAGATTTTGTTTCGGAGGCTCACCTTCCCGAGGATCCTGCCTAGGAAGTAGTAATGCCTCGTAAAGGATTCTCCGACCAGCATCTCCGCCGCGGGGTTGGGATACAGCAGGCTCTCGTTGGTCGTCTTGAAGAAGCCCTGGTTGGGATTGAAGCCCGACTTCAGGAGCTCATTGAGGAACTCACGAAAGATGCCGCCGCCGTCAATGCCGGCCTCGTCCAGACCGTGAGCATTAAGCAGATGGACTCGAATCCTTTTCTTCAGATCGGGTTCTAACGACACAGAGCATGAGGAGGGATTTATGAAGAGACAAACTAAACATCATCCAATCAAGTTAATGGTCACAATAAACTATAACTTTATCTTCACCCTGATTAATGCGACCAAGACATTGTACAGCAATTTCCAGCAAGAGAATCAAGTCAAACAGTTGAGCCTTTAATGTCTAATAGCTGATGGTTTCCTCCCCAGTCTGTCGTGGTTCTAATCCTTTTATTTATATATATATATATATATAGTTAGAACTACAGTTTAACCTACAGGTATGTTGCCCTATTTAATTTAGGATGCTGAATCTCGTGTAAATCCCTGTAAAATATATTTATCAACTGACCCTTCATTTAAAATACTATTTGCAAGATCGCAAGTTACATACAGCTGTAGTATAGCTTAACTATCTCAATTAAATCTGGCCAAATAAGATTGTTTTCTTTTAAACTTTTGCTAAACATTTCAGTTCAACACACCCTATTTGCAATTTCACAGATGTCTTAATGTGATAACAGAAACCTGACAAAGTCTGATATTTATTTTACATAAGTAGTTTTAACAGCATTTTCAACTTCATTTTTATTCAACCAGGAAATCCACTAGAGTTTGAGAATCTATCCTGCGAGTTTGATTTGGCCCAGACAGCAGCTCATAAACAGTTGCACATAAAGCAACAATTAAAACATACAATAAAACAATGAGTTAAAGCACATGACGTATTAACAGACAAAATGACAGAAGCAAGAGTCGAGCGACAGAAGCAGTGAGACTGATGCTTGCAAAAAGCAAGATTGAAACAAGAAAAAGAAAAACAACTTTGCCCTGAGTCTTAGTTTTTCAGCCGTTTTGACACTTTCAAATAGAGGGGATTTGGATACAACTGGTCCACAGAATTACTTCTTACTCATGTCGCTTTTTCAAAATTAGTCAAGGTTGGTGAGAACTTTTGTGTAACATTTTACCACGTACAATATCTACATAATTTGCAAATGTCTATTTTCTTGTTTGATCTCCTTTTATATTTTACTATCACTGCCTCAATGTCCAAAGTCCAGTTGATTGATTGTATTCAGTATTAACATTTCTAACTCCAATGTATTGATCTGATCATTCCTGTAAATACAGAAAATGGATGAAAAATGTAAAAATAGAATTCCAATACAATTTAAATCTAGTGTATCACCTTGTTTTGCCAAACAAACATTTAGCAAGAAAGCTCTTTCTTGACCTGCAGAATATTCAAATCAAATTCTATAAGAGGTCATCTTTCAGAATAATTAATGTACAGTGATAAATCAAGGCAGCTATAACTTATAGACACATAAATGATATAGATCATGTCTTCAGCCCAGGTCTCCTACTACTCTTTTTAATCAGATTGCCCCCACTGAAGTGCCCTTTCAAATTCAAACACAAAAGAGGTGACTTAAAATAATTGATTCTGATTTTATGTGGTCCATTATAATAATCGGAATCACAATTATGCTTTACCGAAATTCAATACTCTGCACAAGGAGAGAGCGAACCTTCATCTTTAATGCTAACGGGAACCTTTAAGATTGTATGAAGCATAAGGAGCGGATCAGTGACAGAGTCAACATCTGCTACTCCGTGCCTTCTCTCCTCTCTCGTACAGGTCATCT
Source organism: Ophiodon elongatus (assembly GCA_016806645.1). Classification (NCBI taxonomy): domain Eukaryota; kingdom Metazoa; phylum Chordata; class Actinopteri; order Perciformes; family Hexagrammidae; genus Ophiodon; species Ophiodon elongatus. Next base: position 154,093 of record JACSYO010000608.1, on the reverse strand, counting down.
TGAAAATAAATAAAAGGAAATAACAGCCACTACTACATAATGTCAAGTGTATTGGCCATGACGTGCATTATTTGTTGTGTCAAATACGTGAGGTATTTGACACAACAAATAATGCACATGTCAAAAAGCATTTTTATTGAAACTGTGACGCAAGCCATACCGTTTTCTGGAGAGAGTTTATCGTAGGCATCTTCATAGATGTAGTTGCGTCTGATGGTGACACTGATGCCATCAGGGAATGGCCCGTCCCCCTGCACGTCCCGTTTGTCAGCATAGATTAACCTCTGGAAGATCTACAAGACAGATGTTAGCCCGGTGGCAGGGTCAGTGACAAATCCTTTGAGTTGTAACATTTTTTTAATTCTGAGTATGGCTTGTACTATATATCATGCATCCTTTCTCTTTGATCAGCATTCATGTTGAAAAATAAGGTGGGAAAAGGGCGTGAAAAGCAACAGAAGATTGGCGATCAAATAAACTTAAAACAAACTATGTCTTTCCAAAAGAAAGGCACCACTAAGCAAGGACAAGTAAAATCAAGGCAGGTATAAGACACAATTCACCGAGAAAACAAAAGCATAAGGACATTATCTGTACCGCTACCAACACACCTGACTAGACATCAGGTGGAAGTATACTCAACATCCTGTGGATAATCCTGACAAAATTAACCACTGTTGCCCCAATAGTACACAAGATGATACTTCATGGCATCATCAAACTTGCAGTCATTATTTTCTTAAATTGTTCATCTGATGTGACTAAATCAGATGAAAATGGCTACAATATGTGCAATAATCACATCAAACTAATTACAGCAATAGTCCATAAAACTAATTTGTTCACATGTAGGCCTATAAAAAAACGAATAAATAAATAGACTGTAGCCAATGTCAACATATAAAATAAAAGACCAGTCTGTCTGAAAATCTCCTTCGCTGCTTTTCAGTACCCGGGACAGCGCCGCACCTGCACACACGGCCTCTCTACACACAACTAACAGCGCTAACCGTCTAAGAATAACTAATAATTCATATAAATGGATATTTCTTATTTCTTGTGTTATCTGGGATTTTTGGAGTAATGCATATATAATAAACAAAAAAAACAGGCTGCATTTGAAAACTGTTTATTTCAAGCATCAGGTCAGCCTTATTTCATAATAAAACAGTGTAGTTCTATCAATATACTACCAGTCACATGGCTTGGAAGTATTCTGCATCGCCATTATGGTCTATTGTAGCACTGTTCCACTTCCAAAATATGACATTTGATGTATCATATAAGCATGTACAGAATGTCGATAACACGCTTCCAATTGAAAACACACTCAATCTGACGGAAACAACAACTCTTTGGAGGGCCCTGAAATATTCAGTCCCAAGGCGGCACACAAAACTTGTTCTGTTTTTGTGGTTGTGTGCAGGACAGTGGTGCATTACCTTAACTCGCTCCTCGAAGGGAACCACGAAGGGGAGCTCTGTGAGGATGGCCAGATGTCGCTCTTCAGACACAGACAGCTGTGGAGGCTCTAAACCAACTGCGGAAAGAACAATTCAACACGATCAGAGCGTTTCCTGATCAGTCATTTCTCCTCTACTTGTGTTTACCACCCAAACATGCAATAGAGAGTGACTTAACAGACGATTATTCAAATTAAAATCTTTGAGATTATAGATTGCTGGAGGAATGAGTCCTAAAACCCGGAAATTAGAAAAGCGTTTTTTGCACACAGGTTTCTTCGTCTCAAAGTCAATGTTTTTTTTGTTCTGGGAATTTTGTTTTATGATATGAAATACGTCAGTAAATACCCCCAACGTCAATTTTGAAACTTGTACGCGTGTTCAAAAGGTGGTTGCTAAGAAGCGGCTAAATGCGACCATGATATAGTTTGTTTAGAGCCTCACGTTAGCTTTTTACTTCTGGTAATTAAAAAAATCCCATTGGCTTTTTGTCGAGGCAACCAGGGCAATGCAAACTTCAGGGGTTGGCCTCCAAAAATATGTCATCCCTGCAGCACTCTATTACTTTAGTTTGTAACAATTATCTGAGGATTTTTCTATTGCGCATATTATGAAAGTATTAATAATTACTTTTCCAAAAACAACATGTGGACATGATGGTTCTATCATAGAAAGAAATATATATTTAACAGGAAAATAACATGTTTCTCTTGGCGACTGGGCTTTTACCATAATTGAGTGACATTGACACAGATTCTTTGGTCTTCTCCCCCACAGGGTTCAAAGGTCAGGTTCAACTACAAGTGGAATAAACAGCCTTGCTCTGGGAAACTTTATCTGGAGGATACTTCCCAACATCAGGTGTGTGTAACACTCCTCTAACCGTATCATTACCCTCCTCACTGCTAAGCTTTGTAAGTAAGACCCAGTCCACCGTTTACAGGCCAGCCATTAAAGACATTTCCATCCTACACCCTGTTAATTAACCCAACAGTCAGCTGCCATCCACCTGCCGGCCTTTATCCATTATGCTGATGTTTGTTTCTGTATTAAACTCTGGGTTTAGACTCTTTAGCCCACTAAACTAAAATAGCCACAATAGCTAAACCGCTCTTCACCCTCCTCACTCTGCGTCCACTGCAGCTCAATTATTCTGCTCAATTAGTCAATCTGATCTGCATTTTCCCATCAGGTTTCCATCTTTGAGGAGAAATATGGCCTCGGAGTGGTCAATACGTTGCTCATTCATCAGCCCTGGGCCTGTCCATTTAAGGAAATGAGAAAAGGCCAGGCAAACACATGGACCAGATGTGGCTGAGTTCATCAGGTACTTTCACACTAATTGAATTTATCCCATACAGCCTCTGAGTGGGATTAGGCAGATCATACACACATTGTTATCAGCTTGTTTTCACACCATGCTTCAGAGAAACCTGGGATGAAGCCCTGCCTGCGTCAGTGTATTTTCCTCTGAGTGCCTAATTGAAGCAATGAAGAGAAAATGTGGTAATATATCTTTGTTGAAACAGGGAAGGCTAATTACTTTTCTGAGTTTTTTTTTTTTTGCTATCCCTGTGAAGTGCTGTGAAAGACATCTATACATTATCAGGGTTTTTTTTCAACGAAAAAAGTACATTATCACTTGTTAAGAGAGAATCATTTTCTAGTCCTACACCGAAGGACACTTCAATTTGCACCCTAACAGCTTCATTCCATCTACGATAGATGGAGACTAGGGAGCCTAATAATAATAGCAATGCACAGCTCCATAGAATATGAAAAGCAAACATGGAGAAGGTGACTTTGGACAGCAATTAGGATGATTTCATGGACTATACATCAGTCTGACACATGCATTACTGTATATTATTCTAAAATGTCATTCATTGCCAATGGAGTAGCTCCCTGCTATACACCAGTACGACATTTTGGATAACATAACATTGTTTTTCTTCACTTATTTTGTTGTATTTAAATTGTATAATTGTATTCTATTTTATTCATTTAGTTTTTATTTCACTCTGTTTTACTACTATTACTTTTATTATATATTTTTATTCTATGTATTAGAGGTCACGAATGCATTGCTGTCAAATTGATTTTTTTCTTTTTAGTTGTTTTCACGGTCCGCACTTGTTCTTATATTCGGCTTCTCGGTCATTTAGGAAGTACTTTGAATTCCACTTACCTGTATGAAAGGTGCTTTACGTTGATTGATTGATTGATTGATTAAACAGTCAAGTGATTCTAGCTGATCATAAACAGTCTATTCTAAGACATGGATAATTGTCCTCTACTTGCTTTTAAAAAGACAGAATAAATGTCTTTAAAGGTTTTCAAATGTTTTTCATGACATACTTGTGTTCATTACTTGCACACTTAACACAAAAACATAAACTTTTTCTTTCAAATAGTATTGGGCTACTTATAGACCCACATTTTACACAGTTATGTAGTTTTTTTCAGGAATTACTTTTCAAGATCACAGATCAAAACAATTAACAGGTTACACTACCATCAAGTGTTGACTGAAGTGGCCCAATGCGACCCATCCTACGCGTTCTCCACACGTGTCTCGCAGAGGGGACGTACAACTGGGTGACCTGGAAAGAAAATAAGATCATCATAAATAACATAAAATTCTTGCCGAAGCTCTGAATATCCTCCAGTCTTCTGTTCATGAACTTTTCCACTTGTCAGTTGTTGCCTCTGGACCTGTGCTTACTTGTACTGTTGTAATATGTATTGTTCTTGCTTGTGAATGCATATTGTTCACATGTGTACATATTTGTATTTATCTAGATTGTTCTGTTCTGGTTTTAATCTCTGTGAACAACTTTGTGACTTTATAAAAAGGTGTTATATAGATTGGTTATTGTGTGAATGTCTGTCCAGCCTCTCCATTTTCTTCTCCGCTTAAAAAAAAACAACTGAAAAAACCTCCTCGTTCATCTAAACAGCTGTTCACATGTCTTCAGGGCTGAGATGAACTGACTTGAATTTCATCTTATTTTAGGGTGAAATCAACATAAAAAGCCATAATTCTTTGAATATTTACTGACTTTAACCACTGTGTTAAACTCCTACCAGGAAGCTTTGTGAATGCAGCTCTAGATTATCGGGTTTTTATTTAATTTAACAATAAGGCTTAAATCTGACATAATAGCACATGTAACAATGAACAAATACAAAATCGAAACAGCTGTGATGACAGTCAATTACCTTATCTGCACGGATGTTGACCTCCGCAGAGAGCCAATGACCTGCTGGACAGAAGGGTCGTCTAATGTCGCGAGCTTTCACCATCTTCACCAAGTTAGTGATGACCTGCGTAGCAGATCAAACACAGACAGGCACACATCACATTAACAGCTCGAACTCAGGCAATTATATCAGCACAAAATCCCCTTCATTGGAAGATGAAGAATTGTACATTTAAAGTACTTTGCAGAGTAGAGAACACAACACTGCTGTGGAGGAGTTTCTGTGTTCAGGCTGTTCAACAGGACGAGGTGCCTCCGCTTAGAGAAGGAAAAAAAAGCAATTTGAGAATTCAGCCATTAGTGCGCCATTTATTGGGAGTATAAAAGAAAAACGACCTGTGCCGTCCCTCAATGTCCAGCCTTGTTAATTACTGGCGAGGTCTGCTGCTGACATCAGCCATTGGACAGAGAATGCAAAAGATCAGGCAGCATTGGCTCTTGACCGGCCTGCAGAAGGCTCAGGGTTACTCCCTGGGTATTTCCCTTTGAAATAATGTTGTGACTTTGTCACATGCACAGAGCCATTTCGGGTACATGGTAAATAGGAAATGGACTTGCATTCATATAGCACCTTTCTAGTCTTCTGACCAATCAAAGCGCTGTGCACTACATGTCAACATTCACCCACTCCTTCATACAGAGGCTACCAAGCAAGATGCAAACCTGCCAAGCAAGATCTTAACTAATGCACATTTACGCACACTCATACATCGATGGCACATCGAGCAATTTGGAGTTCAGTATCTTTCCCAAGGATACTTCAACAAGCAGACTGGAGACTGGGATCGAACAGCCGACCTTCCGATTAGAAGAGATTCACAGCTGCACCAGTGACCATTAATGTAGGTTAAAATGACAATCTGTACTCTGAAGTGGTCAGTTTGCTTTTGTCTGAACTTCTATTGACTTGCATGTGCTTTACAAATCTGTGATGTAAATCAATGAAAATGCATTCTCTAAAAAGGAAATGGGTTTTTTTGTAAACAATGAAGAATTGGGACCTTACAGTGGCACATTTACTGGCCTATCTTTACGGTTTGAGCCTCCTTGGACTGGATATAATGGGCGTTGCTGTTGCTATGGCTAGTCGACGTCAGACATCCGCTAAATAACCTCATGCATGTCGTTGCATGAAGATTCGTTAAGGGAGATGTTATGTCTGCCTCAACAGTTACAGCCATTCTATTTCCACATAATACCCGGCATACATTATTTCAATCGAAATGTTCTTTTCTAAAGCACGCTATTTTCATAGAGCGACAATCAATCTCAGCCAATCACTGCGAGGCAGTGTCCGCAATAATGGCAAGTGCAAAATGCTGTAAAAGGCGTGTGGCGATGGGTTTGGAGCGGGCCTACCCCTTGACTCTGGGAATGAATAAGCATTCCTTAATTAGCCCATCGGGTTAAGTGCAAGCCTTAATGGGCCTTTCCCAAACTCCAGCGTGACATCGTTCTCCAAACATGGCCAAGAAGAAAGTTCCATTAGCAATATTAATACAAGCTTAGTTGATCATTTTCATTCAATTAACTTCTTTCAATTAAATAGATAGCTCGACAATGGAGGTGATAAAAGATGGGGAGGGACGGCTGATGACACGAACCAAACATTAGCGTGTTAGGGGTCAGCAGCGTTAAACCGACTGTAAATCCCACCGTTCAATTTGGAAAATGCATTTCCCCTGCTCCCCACTTCTTTAATGGGTCGTTTTAGCTGACAAGAGGCCTTTGAGCAGATTTTTTATGAAAATTTCTGACATGCTCTTCACGTATTTGCCACCTTTCACAGAACACCAGTGTTCACTTTTAAATCCTTCTGTCACACACTAACAGCCAAGAAACTAAGTTGCTTAATTATCGTTTCCTTGGTAGAGAACGGAGGGGAGGAGAGGGGTGAAATGAAAGGCAGGTGTGGAATGAGAAAAAGAGCCAAGGAGAATGAAGTTAATGCTGTTTTCTGCCTCATTACTTCTGGGTAAATAGCAAATGGATGACCTCCGTGGCAGCGCTCCATCTTGTCTTTGCCTGCTCATGCATACATGCTTGATTTCCACGAACACAGACAAGGCATTAGGTCACTAGGCTCAATGCACAGAGAGGCTACACAGGGATTATCCCTAATGTTAATGTGTCACATATCATGGTGTATGTTTTTAGGTATCAACAGAACAGAATCAAACAAATCTTGGAATATCGTCATGAGTTAATATGCCAACACTAATAAGATGCAGTGGCTGGTTGCTTAGTTGTAAACTGTTGGAAGCAGGGTTGAGGTTGTTATTTTGCCACAGAGGTCAAATTGTTTTGCATGTTTTGTCATGTGTGACCGACTGCATGAGACACACGTGTGGCACAACCTGCCAACTGCTTTGTTGTAAATGTTGCACCCATGTTTGTCACTGCATGAAAAAAAAAAGCAAAATGTTCCTATTACTCAGGCCTCTGTGTGTGTTTGAATTGAAAATGTGTGTGAGTATGCACACACAAACACACACACACACACTTGCAGTGCAACCTCCCGACCCCTCCCACAATGAATTTAAAGACATTACGAAGAGAGACTAGCACGTTTTAAATGTTGATTCCTCTCGACAGCACTGACACGTTTCTCATAATAGAAATTAAGTATGCAATGTTTGGACACCATATTTGAAACGATGTGAGGCAATGATTACACAATTACAAAATTTGCATATCAGCAATTACAAGTTCAATGTCTTAGGATCCATTATTTTTCATTTACAGTGGCTTTTTACAGACCCCCCCCCCCCTCCACACCCATGTGTTTCCAAGTGGTACTAATGTTGACGCCGCCGTCGCAAAGACAACCCGATCGCTTTCCGTCTTGCGCAAACTTAGAAACTTATTCAGCAGGGAGTTGAATCCCTCGGGCAGCACGGGCCCCAAAGAAAACAAATTGTATGCCATAAGTTGTTACCAAACATAATTTACTTGAGAAATATGAAAAAAGCATTATGCACATTCAACTGTAAAAAGCGGGCCGCTTTAAACGTTACCTTGAAGAGCTGTACCCAGCGTTTCTGCTCGGCCTGGATCCGCTGCTGAACCGCAGTGTTTGTCTTGACACCCACACTGCGGAAGGCAGCCATGTACTCCTCGCGGTGCTCTGTTTTGGTCTCGGGGTAGGCCAGCTTGATGATTCCCAGGCACGCGTCCCTCAGACAGCGAGACAGAGACACCAGCTCCGTCAGCGTGAAGGGCATCATGGAGGACTGTGTCTGACCTGTTGAGAGAGAGAATATCCTCAGTCTTTTACAGATATTGATTTTCACATTTACATGGCGGCAAGACAGCGTGTGACTGCTGAAAGCAACTGGCGATTATTATTTTTGCTAAAACCAACAGATGAGGGAAACGGGAGGGGATAGACGAGTGTGTCCACGGGATAAGCGTCTCCAGTGGGATGAGTCCCAATTAGACATTCATAATGTATCAATTTGTGAGTGAGTGAAAAGCTAAAGAGTGCAATACGATATTCAGAGCATTAATAAACAACTATTAGTACACATATAGTGGGGTAATGGCATCCTGAGCAGAGAATGAAGTCGCTCTTCCTCCATGTGTTGTAATCCGAGCCTCTCTGTGCTTAGTTTACATAGCCGGGCTGGCTGCGCGTGCTCGCTAGTGCATGCGAGTCTCTATTGTGCGCCACTGGCTAGCTAAAAGCCACTGCTCAGCACAGTTACCACTGATAACGCTGTCCCTGCCCACAGCGTTGTCATGGAAGCGGAGCGCCCACTCGTATGGAGGAAACCTCTCTGCTCTGAATATCATATTGAAAACTTTTGAGATCCGGTTAAACAGGTGACAACGTTAACTACCTTCCATTTCGTGACCGAAAAACTCGCTGTCATGCACGGAGATGAGCGAGTGGCTGAAGAGGGAGCTGAAGAGATAGAAGAGGGGAATGATGCGGTTGGAGTCATCAAACGACATGGGAGACCCTCGCGAGATCAGCTGTAGCAGCGGCACCATGGAGCTGACGGGGCAGACAGAAAGTATGAGTCATATGCTGTAAGCACACAAAGATACATTTGCCAATAATCTGCTTCTAATAAACTTACCCTGTGATCATTTTTGTTGTCATGGAAGTTATCAGGTGCCAGAGATGCCTCAAGAAACGTGCATTGAAAGCTAAACTGTACAGAAGTCTGTAGAGGACAGAGAAGCAGAGACACACATTACATGTAAACATGTATTCTGGTTAAGCTCTCATCAACAAGACAACATGAGTGAGAGAGCTATTTTAATCAGATGACACAATTAGTGTGAAGAGCAGTAAAATCCCTCTCCGTCAATTTGTCTGCTATGTTGAGATTGTTAAATTAGCCCTGTTAACCAAAGGACCCATAAGGAGAAAAAAGAAATGACACTATTAACCAACATTTTCCTCATAGAATGTTCTTGGTCTTTCTCTCCCGTTTTATACCTTGTGAAGGCCGAAAAGAGATTAAATGAGCCATTAAGCTTTATTTAGGCGAGGCACCTTCCATTAGTAAACTAGTTGCTGGCGAGGATACCCAGCTCGGGTCATAAACAGCCCTCTGGCTTCCTGCTGGAGCCCCATTTAACTTAATGGCAAGGGGAGCAAGACAATGGAGGACAGAGGAGGAGGGGAAGCCTGGCCCTCGCTGTGACCCCGCAGCGCCAGCATGCTTCCACACTCACAGTGAATTACATGATAACACTAAGGAGGGCCCACATACCTTGCTATAGTCGCTCTGCACTCAACGGGCTGTGGCACCAAGGTGTGAAGCTGCTCTTTGTTCAAGTGTGTGCGTGCGTGTGTGTGTATGTGTGTATGTGTGTACTCCTAAATTGCATGGCTTTTCACACAGAGGGTAAGTACAGGTGACAATAATGTGGTAAGTAAGCTAAAAGGCAAAATAAAGTGCCCCTGCATATAATAGGCCCTTGTTTAAGAGTGACAGTGCTGACACCTATAAGGATGCTTGCATTTAATAGGGAAGCATCATGTTTCCTCAGTAGAGGAGAGGAGTAAAGGTCAGTGAAGGAAAAAAAAGAGCTAAGAGACTAAAAGACAGAAGAAAGTAGAGCGAGAGCAAAAGGGAATCCTACATTTGCTGAATATTCTCATCTCAATGTCAATGCTCAAATTCCCATTCCACCATTCAATCTACCAAAACCCATTCAAAACTCCTAAAATGGAAATGAGCATTAGGAGCCGAGTGTCAGACAACCCTCAATACGGCTTGAAAAATGGTTTGTGCCGAGCACACACCATCTGTCAGTACTACAAGGCTCAGGAGAGAAGCGAGGAGTAGTGCTGTGGGCTCATAACAAGTGATGCGGGTGTTTGATTGAAATGGGAAACAAAGCACTAAATGCCAGCTGACATGCTGATTTACGGCCTGAGAGAACCCAAACCCCCATTTCAATCATGGAATGAACCACTAATAAACAAAGTCAAGACATCAAAAGGGGTTGCCTGCGCATGTGTGTGTGTGTGTGTGTGTGTGTGAAAAGCAGCTTGATGAATCACAACCCGATCATTTCATTTTACAGTAATGAAAGAATCTCTGTTCAGCAGAAAAAATAGCAGCGGAGCTCGAGTCGGATTTGATACCGTAAAGACTCAACGAGCGAGTTTCCACCGAAATACAAATTTGTTTTAGCAGACTTCTGCATTAACATGATCAACACCATTATCTCATGACAACACAAAAATCACAGCAACCATTCAAAAGTAAATGAAGGACCGGAGCTCATCTGCGCTCACTTTCATCAGAGCGAGCCCCGTTAGCAACAGAGTGCTACAATGGGTCGAAACCAAACTCAAATCAAAAGGAAATTACACCAAATATCCAACACTAAACAAAGTGAAGTTACACTGTACACACAGACCCGGGCAAGTACAATTTGCAAACCAATCAAAAATCAATTTTGGTCCCGAATCATTGTACAGCTTTTTAAGTTGTCCTCTAAAGAAAATTAACTTCATGAGACATTTTACATATTTATTAAAAAGGCAGTGTGCCGGGCTGGCTGGACGACTGGCCAGCTTCTCTCTCTCTCTTTTTTTTGCTGTAAGAGCAGTAAATCAAGGCAGGGATGCAATTTGCTCCCCTTAGCCTCTTGTAAAGCTATCCCGTCCACTCCCGCAGTGATTAATCTTTCTCAGTGAGCTAATTATTTTGTACAGATATCCAATAATGATGGAAGACGAAGGGCAGGATTTATGGTAAAAGCGAGGAGAAGGAGGAAGCCGTAAAAAAAAATAAGGGGAATGGGGGATATACACTGAAATTCCTCTATATTCAAAATTACTAGTTGACCATTGGACTCGAGCTGCATGTGTTCAGTTTTTTATTACCGAGGAAGCACATTTGTGCTCATCCTTTTACGCATGGTTTTGTGTATGCTAGGGCTTCAAACAAAATAGGATAGAGTTGCAATCGTGTTATGAATCTTTATACATCGACATCCCCACGCCGCACATTTAAATCAACTAGCAGCAACTGGCTCCACTAATAATTAACTAGAGCAGGTTTACCATCCACGAAGCTCAGTCTGGATCACCTCCCATCAGTCAATGCACCATCCACCCCCCCACACACCACCTCTGACATCCTGGCTCTAATGTAATCAACCTGAGAAGGGGTAATTGCCCTCATCCAGAACTGACAGCTTTCCTGACATCCCTGCTTCCTTTGCCGGTTGTAAATGCCAGTGGGTGTGGACCACTGATAACTGCCTGCCTCACTTCACCGTTATTTATATTACTGCTTACAGCGCGGAAACACATAAAGACACAGTTTTCCTCTCAATCAGGTAGGTGTGCAAACAAGCTCTCTGGACGCAATGCTGATCTCGACAAGACGTGTAAATGGTTATGATATGAAATAAAAAATGAAACAGGCCTTACTTTTCATGTTTTGATTCAGAAACGCTGTGGGACGTACCTTGGTTACAGTTACATTTAAAACGCCAAATGTATTTTCTTGAAATTAGGGAAGTATGCCTTCAGCCTCTGCCACTTTTGATGAATATACCAGATAAAGTTTTCTCGTCATTGTCACGATGAAGTAACAATGGGGTTTATGTATTTGTACCTGACTTTTGGCACCATGAGGCGATGCTGAACCATGAGTGTGTGACAGATGGATGCCATCATGGTGAAAACCTCCTCGCTGGCCGAATCCCTCCACACCAGGTTCAACAGGGCGTTAGTCTGATGCTTCGTGTCCAGCTTGTGGACACACTCCTCTGTGATCAGCTGCACAGAGATTCTGCTGTCATCCTGATAGAAAAGGAAACACATGTGGGTTGGAAGACTGGGAAAAACGAAAAATGATTTGTGACAGAGTAAAGAAATTAAGAAAATCACATTTTAGTTTATCATAGAAATGTGGTTAATTAATAGTATTATTTGCCATTTTCATCAAGTGATTCTAAAGGTCAAAAACAATCAATCTTATTTTGGGTCATACAGTCTATTTTTTTTGGGGTGTTCGAGCTGTGCTTTAATTGTAGTTACCTGAACACTTACTTATTTGTTATATTTATTCATATTTGTAACAGTCAAACATATACGAATGGGACAACTTTCATATCCATTTAAAACAGCTGTAAATTAAAAGGGGAGCGCTACATTTGAAACACAAGGCAATTACCATTTTGTGTATACATACATGTCTCCGTGTGCACAGTATGCAACATACCTGCTTGAGTAGTGGATGCATGCCAGTGTCATCGTCGTCCTCTGAATCGCTGGTAACTTCCGGCCTGCTGCTGCTCTCTGACACGGGCAGCAGCGGCAGTAGCGTCTGCAGAGCCCGGAGGTAAAGCAGGAGACCCTCCTCTGATAGAGAGCCTGCCAACACACATCACCAGTACTGTTTCTTTCCCATCTGCACCTCTATCAATCAGAGTTTCTACTTCACATGAGCCATATATATATATATATATATACATATATATATATATATATATATATATATAGTACAAACATATAGTAATGCACTGTATTACCCACCTAAACAGTTCTCCCCTGCAGAGAGGACAAAGTAAAACAGCCAAGGCGCCTGGCTCTGTGCTGCTGAGGAGGAGCCGATGGTGACCTGGAGGGAGCTCAGGAAGGCCTCGAACGGGAACGAGAGACGGACGTCCGACAGCGCCGGGATAAAGAAGTGAAAGATCTGCTCGGTGAACGGTGGCGAGATGAACTCCTTAGTAAAGGCTGCAAATACAAACTGCCTGTAGGACGAAAAACGGACATCAGACAAGTAAATCAATTACATGAATCATAATACTGAATGTTCACACATAAATTAGCTAAGACGAGAGGGTGATGTAACGTCACCCTGCTCTTTCTGCTGTGTGAGTGCTCCAATATTGTGTCTCCAAACAGAGCTGCTTTGTGTGGCCCAGTCACACACATCTGGTGGGCCAAGTCAGATAATTAGCTGTGAGAGTCAGTGTGTACACAAGTTTCTCTCACTCCCGCCTTGCTTTTCTTCAAAGAAGAAAAGAAGTCGCCTGTCGTTTGTTATTAAGAATGTCTGAAACTGAGGGCAAACAGCTTGATATTCTGCACTCTGGCAAGCGAGTGAGTCTGGGGGCCTTTTATGGCTTGTTGTAAATTGGTCTCTGCAGCAATTACTGCTTAGCCCACTGACTAGAGGGGACAAAAACTGCTGTAGTTTGTCTGATCAGTTTAATGGATGATTTTTAAAAGAACTCACAAGGGACAAAGACTTTCCTTTCCTGCCATCATGCCATTGTCTTTTCTCCGTACTCAAAAGGCAGCTATTTGGGACAATATCGCCAAATTTAGGTTTATCATTGAATTATTATCATCTTATTATGCGATACTCTATTAATTGTCAATGGCGGAAATTTGCTTTTTGGCCTCCTCCAGAGGAAGGTCACACAACAAGGTCAGCAGTGCGGCACTGTACAAGTAACTAACCAAAAGACCGTTGCTAATGAACACTTCAGCAGAAGGTGTATCATCTGTCAGTCTTTGTTGCTAGTTATGTTAATGTTTAATTCGTTTTTTGCTGCACTTTTCTGGAGCAACTGCTCTTTGTGTTTTTGTGTATTGTACTGCGCCAGCAGCAGCCTCTGAAATGACCTCTAAATAAGCAATAACAAAATACCGGAAAAAAATGTTTTTGGTGGAGAACTTAGTAAGGGTGACCCATGAATCAACACCTCAGATACTAATTAATCAGAATTCATAATTATTTGTATTGTTTTATTAAAATAAAACTGGTCCTGTATGTTTTGGTGTTGAATTTTGCACACTGCCTAGCAAAGAGTTCCTGCCCAACATCTGTGGTAACACCCTGATCTGACAGTTACTCGAGTCTGGTGCTGTACCTTGCGCCTGTTGTGCAGGAGGAGTAGGTAAAGTGCAGAGGTTTGAGGATGTGCTCCAACAGTGTGCTCGCCATAGGGATAGAGGGAGCGTCACTGTACTCCAGACTGGAAGGGAGCCTGTGATTCACAAGAATATACAGCGACCTGTAGTATCCTGAAGAGAAAGCACAGATTGAGACAATTCACAAAAGGATGTTAAAACACAAGCTCACTTTCTAACCCGCTTATGATATAATTACACACTTTATATAAACATGATATGCAGTAAATGTTTGTACACCTAATTAAACTTACTCCTAAATACAGCATAATATAAATTCTTATATATGATGATAATGTAAAAGGAGAAGCAAGGATAACCTGCAACATTATTTACATTTTACTTAAAAATAGGGCTAGCCAGTTTGCATGCAGAATTAGGCTTCAATACATCTGACTGCAGTTGACATAGCGCCGAAAATGAAACAAGATGCTTTATGTTGTTGAGTATAAATAATTTCAAAACACTACACTTGAAATGAGTCATTGACTTGTGCACAGCACTATATAAACTCGGGTGACAGTCAGAGCAGGAACTGCCCATGTGCAGATATAAAAGTGGTCAAACACACTTCAGACCAATTGATATTGACACACATTCACCATCTCTACAACCCTGAATGGTTGACAATCAGGCCTTAGACGGTCTATTTGTATCTGTGCTACAGAGGCTGGAATATGGTCATTGTTTGCCATATTTAATTATTTTTTTGAATCCTCCACAGAACGGACAGCAGACACAACGACAATCAGTTATGCATTTCCTCAATCAAAGCCAAGACAGTAATGTCAATGCTGATTATATTTGACCTACCTGTCTGTACCATATAGTGCAAAATCTGCTCGAGTAATGATGCTACATAGTTAGCATCTGGAATAACAGGAAGATAGGTTTTCTCTGAAGAAAATATTTCTAGCATCCGCATGGGAACCGTCACATTTAAACTGTCATCCTTGCAGTTCTGTAGGAGTCTGGGGAGACAAAAAGAGGGACAGGTGAGATAGTGGCAACAACTGCAGCTTTCTTTGGTATCACGTGTTCATGCATCCAGCAGCTAAAAATATGACTCCATTCTTGTTATCTTTGGGTACTGTACCTGCAGCAGAAGCCTAAGATCCTCTTGATCTGAAACATACATGTCTGTCTTTGTGGGCCCACCAACAGTTTCACAAACTGACTGTTGTGTTTCACCAGGTTCTGGCACAACCATATCTGTACGAACACACAAACAGACACCATTTGTAAGATGTACATTAGACCTCTCTGACTATGATGTAATCTGTGAAACAATCGATATACTTGCAATTGAAGAGCCTCAAAGATAGATTTAATTCTCACCAATCTATGTGCATCCACACTTTGTCTATAGAAAAATATGAGTTGTCTTGATAAGAGGCAAAGACCAGGACCGTCCAAGACACGCGGAGCTCCCCCTCCCTGCGTCTGGCCGACGCACTCGTCAAATCTGGCCCTCTGGATGGCATACTGGAAGAAAAAGTTAAAAGGTCACATACTGCAAATGCTTTGTCCACACAGACTTGTTTGAATAATATCACACATATAACACACTTGCCTGGCTGGGATAGTCAGCCAGAGTTCATATTTTCAATGGCTCAACGGGTAAGAAAATGTCTTAAAAGACATCACACACCGAAAGGTTTTTACGAATAAGCAGAAAAAAGTAGTGTCCCTATCTGACTGTGATTATGAAACATGACAAAAGTCTGGCTCCCATTTGTATCCATCAAGCCAAGACAGTAATCGGAAACAGAACAGAGAAAAGAAATGGTATTACCACCAAGTTTTTTTTGCCACAGACTGACAAATTAACTAGTCCCACACATTTGACAAATCCTTACTGTCAATCAAACTGTTGTCATAGGCAGCACAAAAAATAATAATAATAAATCAACCACTTGGCAAAGTAATGGTTTATCATCAGACTTCCTGATTTGATGTTTGGGCACCCTGCGCCAAGGTCACAGATGTGCATTCAAACAGATGTAATTCAGCTTTCAGAAGAAAGATACACTAACCCACTGACTCAACCACAGGCTAAGTCACCAAAGCATCTTCAAGACCATGAGACAGGCAGCACCTTTCATAAGCCACCGGCATGTTACGGGTTTCATGTGCGAGAGCTGACACACACTGTGCGTTTCAATAAACATAGTACCATTCTATTTAGTATGCCAGAAAAAGATTTAGTATGTCCCAAAACTAGTATGTCAAATCCAAAAAAATACCAGGTCCTTCTGCATCCGGTCGCATTATACAAGCCAGCATGCTTTTCTGACTATTTTGACCCACAATCCTCTTCACAGCACATATACAGTATGTGCAGGAGGGTCAAAGTTCAAGGTGCACTGTTAGGACAAAGTAGTATGTCCCAATTGAATGCATACTGCATGCAACAACACGTACTTTGTAAGGGCAGCTGCAGTATGTACTAACTGTAGAAATAAAAATATTGCAATTTGGAAAGCAGTGACAATGTCATTGGAAGTTATCGAGTGGGCACATCTCACAGATGTTAAGTAAAGTTAGGCTCACAATACTCATAATGTTTAACAGCCAAACCCCTTATGTTAGTTACTTAAACTAACCAGTACCTACAAATTGGGGTTTTCCGTGTTCCTCAATTTCCTCTGATGATACAGATACAATTTCTGATTCCAAAAATGAATATTTGATTCTTACGGTAATAAAAGAAACCTTATAAAAGAGGTCTGTCTAGTGCTTGCAGACTTGCCTGTCGTTTCAAGTCTTGGTAGCCACGTATGTAGGACTGAATGATAATGGAATTCTTCAGTCGTTTTCTTTCATCCTAAGAAATAAAAGCACAAACCTTAGAGCACACAATATTTGACCATGAAACCAACATAGACTAACATCAGACAATCTTGAAACTTAAATATTACTCCTGGGCTGCATGTATTTAACTTAAATTGATAGTGCAAAACTGATTTGTTATTGAACAAGCAGCATCAATGCATCCTTCAAATGAGCAGCTTGTTAGTCACCTCTCTTTTTCGTCTTTCTTCTTGAGTGCGGTGCAGCAGAGAAGCTTTCTCCTCCTAAAAAACAACACAAGAAACCCTGAAAACACTTTAAAACAATAACATGCGCTACGATTATGGCCTAACCACAGATATGTGAGATATTTGACTAATTATTGGTGAAGAACAGCAGGTATGTTGACACTGTTTTGTCACCGATTAATTTCACTCCACTTGCCTTTTTACTTGCTCCTCCAAGTGATACCTTGGGTCTTGTCTTGAAATCTCCCTCAAAGCTAAACATTGTTAGATTTTTCCCATTGACTGATTCAGAGGTTGCCACGAATTTCTGAAAGAGAAAATGAAACGGCAGTCATTATATAACGTTAATACTTGAGGGCAGAGCAAACACTGAAATGACACAAAAATTAACCGACGACTCGTGACTTGGCTTCAATTTAATAGCAATTAAACTCGGCTAACGCAAATCGATTCTTCCCCCATGAGAACAAGTGCCCTGCGTTTGCTGATTGTAATTTATATGACAAATAAAACCAGTCGTGAAGGTGAAAACGTAGGGCCACGTTCAAACGACCAGACGGAAGGTTAACTCTAGCTCGTTATCCGGCTGACAGTTTCTGTTTGGTTGCAACAATAGTTAGCTAGCCGGTTAACTTAGCTAGCTCATGACTCAGCAGCTGTCAGGAGCTAAACGGAGCCGTTCATGGGATCTGAATCCAAGCAGCTACGGGGACAGCACGCTACAAACCATTTATTGATGGTGTGTCGCGGTGCTGATTCATATATTTGTGAGAAACTTGATTTTGTAGCCGTTAGAGCTAGCTAGCAGAGCGGCTAAGCACTGAGGAGAGGCTAACTTTACGGGGGGTGTATTCCTCTCCCTCTTCCTTCTGACATCGGGTCATATTACAGGAGACTCGTCTGAGAATTAGAAGCGTTTACCTTCGACTTTTGATTTATGGAGTGAGACGGGGACAGTAACTCTGAGAAGGCAGTTTAGGTTAATCCAAACGTCAAGTCTTCTTTTCCTGCTCTCTCTCTCTCTCTAGAAATCAACACAACACAGGGGGCAGATAACTTGACTGTTTCCGGTTCCGGCCAGTTCGAGGATCTGATTGGACGATATTCATGTCAATCTACCGAAAGGCTTAAACCCGCCTCTCACCGAGATGCATGGAGAATGTTCTGAGAGTATTATCGTCGGCCTCATTTTTAAGATTAAAGAGGGACACCACGTTAAATTACTGGTTTCATAATCATCATTTTATTGTATTTTTCTTTGTATACATAATCACATAGATGCTTGTTGGTGTAATATTTTACAGGTGATTTTTCCAACAATACATAATACACTTAATCAAAGCTTTGTATGCATCTCCTTGAAGTTGGTTATAGACAAAGACATAGAACATGAGTGGATGGATGTTTATTAGTGAACCTGAACATTTCTATTCTGAGGTCAAATCCAGTATATTTGACCGGAGGTAGGTAATTACTTCTTTACCCACGTGACACAATCATCTTTTAACGACACAAGAAATTGTTTAATAAATAGGACCCTCATTGCACAGCTGAAAAAAACGTAAACAAATACAAAAATAAAATAGAGTGAACAAAACAATATCACCAGCTTGGTTGTCATGGAACTGTGTATGTTCATACACTTCTCTGAGAACTTCAAGGACTTAGTCCATGTTGGCCTACCAACATTTAATTTTCAAATGTAATATTAAACTATAGCCAACGTGGACAAAAAACACTTAAAGTGCTCAGAAAAATCTCAATATTACTATATTCCTTGATGTGTTCATTGTAATTTTTTTAATTCAGAGAACTAAACCAGTCAAATACAGCCCAAACAACAATGGCCTGCCAGCCTGAGGCACAAAAACAACAAATTATATCCACAAACCCACACGTAAAATGCTCAGAAAAGCTAATAAAGGTGATTTCACGTGAACATTGGTTTATAGGTTTTAACTGAATTTGAATGTATTACTGTTTACTGCTGTTATTCGTACATGGTTCATACGAGTTTTAGCGTTTCTTCAATGCACTGGGCTGTTTTTTTAATTTAACTTATAGAAAATTCCTCATGTGGATGTGTTCATCTTTTCGCAGTCCTTACATGTGGTGCACCACACGGCTCAGTCCTTGGACCAATTACAGTCTACCTCATGCATAAGGAATGGCATCTCCTGCCAACACACGCTGATCACACACAGTTCATATCGAATGTAGCCTATCATAGTTATGCTTAGAATATTTAAAGAGCTCCAACAATAGGATTTCTACAGCAAGGACCCCTTGTTTTACATTTCTTAGTTTTATGTTCATATTTAAAGTTATTTTTCTGAACTTTTGACCTCTTATGAGTCTGCACACAGCTGGAGGTCTTGGAAGGATCTGGCAGTCAGTATCAGTATTATAAGGCCTTTTTTTTGCAATGTTATCTTTTGTACATATGGAAATTAACATTATTATTTTGTAATGCTGCACTGTGATGGAAATGTATTATGTTTGTTTTTTTAGACCTTTGTGTTTCATACTGATCTTGATCTGTCTTGTTTATTTGCTCTGTCTTGATTTTGAAATATATTTGCTCTGACACGTATTACCTTATTACACATGGGGATGGTAATAAGTATACATGGTATGATGATGTTTATTAACAGTAGAAGAAGATGTATTTCTGTGTGTACCTGATATCATGCAAAAGTCAGTCTTCAAAGATCTGTAAGACATTGCTTTATAATTTTGTATCAGTTTTTACATATATACTAATTAGGTTTACATATAATAAAATGGAATCCAATGCAATTGCACAACAAGAAAACGTATCCCCGCATGCATTTAAATAGGATGGACTAAATATTATAAAACAAATTCAAAACAACACGTTCCAATGCAACACCAAGACTATAAATCAAGTCAACGAAATGTGAAAACTTAAAAGTGACCTACAAGTTTAACAAATGCTTAACAGTGTTACTTTGCCATGTTGGTGCATTAGCTTCTGCAGAATCAAAAAATAAGTCCAATCAATAATGCCTGCCAAGTTGCATTCATGGTGAGATTTTTGATAAAACAGTAAGCTGCAGAAAGGTCAAAGATCCTAAATATTTTTTGGATATAATGGACAAGTCAACCAGAAGCTTCCACACCTAAAAGAAAAGTGCAATATTAAAACAAAATATGTTTCAATATATATACTACTGATATATTATATATATATTCACTCATTGTGCTTTAAAATATAGGTTTGATACTGATGTACATTTTGTAGCCATATATAAGTATTTATGGGATACATACAGTATTATTAGTAGAATTGCTGTCTTGACTCTTATTGTTAACAAACTGATGACTTATATCATCGGGCTTTTTATCGGCTGAACGAATAAAGGCTTTAAAAGCATGAGCATGAGGGGCAGGCAAATGTTCTCATCAGTAAGATCTGATTGGGCCAAGGCCCATATCTAATATTGTAGGCTCACATGTTGAAGGCGACGCAAGTATACTCCATTCAAAGTGTATTGATAACACGTCTGAGACAAATTAACCAGCAATATCGAATTTCATGAGTTCAAGAGTTTGGGATTCAGATATTTCTTTTAGAGAAATAAGTCTCTCTCGTTGCTGTAATTATCTCATATTGACATTGATATTAGGACAGAACGTATGCAGCCCATGGGACGTAGGATTGAAGAAAAAAAAAGATCATGAAGTACAAATGTTTTTTAAAGCACTTTTACACATTTCATAGAAGTGGCCATTTGTGCCAATTTAACCCGAACCTATTTATGACATTAAAAGAGACAGTGCAGGTCCCTTTGAATTGCCTTTTCATAATGGACACATTTACCGAAGGTAATTAATATATAAACTATCCCGATTTGTCACTTTGATTTGTATTTTAGTTAATTGTAAATGTAATTACAGAGCAAATTAACAGCTTTCAGGAAAGACCAGGGTTTTAGGGTCCGGTTCCATCTTCGGTGCCTTATTAATTTTCTCTCCCTAGATGTGATGAAAAGGAGCGATAAATCTTGGTGATCGGTGAAGGCCAATACTAAATGGCTCCATATTTCACCGCTGCTTTAATAGAAATATTCATGCGGGCCCCTTAATGAAATTAAACCCGCAGTGGGGACAGGAGGCAGCGCGCGCGCGACGACCAAGAGTCCAGCTGTTATAATAATCATACAAGAGGCTGATAAAATGCCTTTAATTGAAGCGAGAGCTGCAAAATAAGACTTCCGGCGACTCGTTTTCTACTAACTGAGGGGAAGATGTTCATGTAGCCCTTTACAATATCATAACAATTTGAATACCAATATGCCACGCACCGTTGTCCAAATTCAGATTTGTTTTTTTTTTAGCATTACAATTGAGAAAGGTCAAATATAAATTCTCGAGCATATTTTCAACATATGCAACTAAAAAAAGCTTATTTCAAAAACATTTAGGACAATTTGTCAAAGTGCAAAAACTGGAGCATCTGATCATTTTGGGACTATATGATCCGCATTTGCACAATTTTGCCACATAAATAAGTTTGAACGTTTAGTGGCAAAGCATATTAGTGAATTCACTCTCTGTGTCTCCCTTCTTCTCTTTCTGTTTTTTTTTTTTTCCACGTGCCCTGTCCGGCAGGCCCACATCCCACCCACATCAATCTCCCGGTTATCATTCTGTAATTGGTCATGATCATCAAGGTCCACAATTAAATGGCGATCCTTTACTTGAAAACTACCCGGTGACTTGTTGATTTCCCCCGAGCAAATAAACGTCCCAGGAGTGCGGTTAGCTGATGAATTGACAAAAACTAATCAGCTTTATTGGTAGACAGGTTAAGGGCAACTGGGTGTCAATAATTCTCATTTTGACCTCCTCTTCCATTAACTTTAAGTGGCTTATTAGACCGAAGTCACCCGGAGCCACGGGCCTATTATCTACATCTCTCTCCTCATCACACTTCAGTTCTTTCAATTACTACTTCTTTTTTTTTTTTTTTGCTGCTCGTTGCTCCCAGATTTTGCTTGAATTTGACTTATTCCGACACCTGCTCTTAGTTTTTCTGGGAAGAAGATAATCCGGTTGCTTGCCTTGTGGTAGTTTTCATCCAGCAGGAAAAATACCAACGATGTTTTCATACAGGGGCCAAAACGCAAGGCTTATTCGAGAAACTCTCATTTTAATGTACGGCACGAGTCTGAAAACACAACTTCGTTTGCTGATGATGTATGACGTTAGAAGCAGTGAGGGTTCAACCTAATCAATTTGGTGCCACAGCTCCATTACAGCGGGCCAGTGTGCGTCTGTCACCTTCAGCCTCGCACAGCGACAGAAGGAGGGCTTTTACTTAAATTTCCCTGTTGGCCTCACGAGGTGCTTCGGCTCAAGATGTTCACTTTTGCGCATGCTTTCATTCTTTTAAAAGACTATTTATTTTTATTTGCCATCTAAATTCAATAAGTAGCCTGATAACCTGTCACACCACCTTACACGTTAGGACTGAAAATTCAGTTTTACACCCGACACTCATCCGACGTGTTTCGGGCTGAGCTGCCATTTACTGTTTCGTATTTGTTATTAATAAAATGTTTTTTTTGTATTTTCAGTTTTCAGGTTAGAGTTGAACAAAATATTGCTGAACCATCTCCTTCCCTCAGATGAACCACGACAGCTCCAAGATAGAGCCCCCTCTTGTTTAAATTCAATGGAATTCTTGGTTTACGGTATAAACAATTGAGGGAAATTATCTGGACTCCACGGCATCTTTTATCAAACAAAAATGTTTTATATGATGGACAATTTAGAGTGCTTTGGCTACCGATGTTTAATCAAATATTACTACACCTGTTCCCGTGACCTTGGTCAAATTGGTGATGTATACAGTAAGCCAATCCCCAAAAATGTCCCGCACACTGGCTCCTGTAATCATAAACCGAATAAAGTCTTCCTTCAGTCACCATGGAACCTTTTACTCCACAGACCCACTGCATTTTATAAGCAAAAACATAACATGCCGATATAACTGATCAAAAAAACTTGAGTTTTATTTCAAACGTTTGCGTCATTTCCCTGTAATGGCAATACCTATAAAAGCACCAACGCAGCCAACGCCGTGCTTCACAGTGATTAGAGCAGAGAGGCGCTGTGACGTTTGGGACGGCCCCCTGCAGACGGCTGCACCAATCGCCTCGGTCTGACAGGGACTAAGTGTCACACGGAGCTCCTCTCTCACACTCCGGACCACATCATAACTTTTGAGAGGTGGGAAAACGGCACTGACTTCTCCTTCGCAGCAGAAGCGGCACAGACGCGCACCGGGGGCCCCAATGGAGAAATCTAAAAACTTTCGCATTGACGCGCTTTTAGCAGTCGATACCCCCAAGGTGCAGACCTCTCCGCTGGCGCTTGTGACTTCCCTGTCCTCCTCCATCCAGTCGTCTGGAAGTGGGGCAGTCCAGGAGCTGACCAGCGACCATTCTTTACGCACCGAGACGCCGTCCCCGCCGAGGATTTCCAACTGCGGGTTGATTCCTAAACCGGGTTTCCTCAACAGTCCGCACAGCATGGTTGGATTACATCCGCAGAGCACCGCAGGGATCCCCGCACAGGCTCTCTACGGCCATCCCATGTACACCTACTCCGCAGCAGCGCTCGCAGGCCAACACCCTGCCCTGTCCTACTCCTATCCACACGGCTCCCATCACCACCACAGTGATCCCATCAAACTGACAGCCAGCACCTTCCAGCTGGACCACTGGCTCCGGGTCTCCACGGCCGGGATGATGCTGCCCAAAATGTCTGATTTTAATTGTAAGTAGCTGTTTCATGACAAAATGTTCTTTCATTTTTGCCTTTTTTTTTTTTACTACAAATAAATCATATAATAATCTAAAAAATATATATAATAGATGCATCTTTGGTTATGTATGGTGACCCAGGCTGATTCAAAATGTGCATAATACCCAACAAGGTTTCTTTATTTGTTATAGTTTTGCTAATAAATATATATAAAAACAATAATGTTGGCCTACATGATGCTGCTTCAAGACATATGTCACTGTACTAAAGACACATGCTATAGAATGCATGCAGGACATTATTTATTTTGCTTAAAAATAAAGTAGTTTTTCATATTTATGGCGCACTATTTCCCTCACATATTATGATCTTCTGAATGTGGAGGCTGTAGAGTGATGGTTTTTCTAAGAGGAACTAAAATGGACAGATAATGGACAGTGGGAAAGTAGCAGAGTAGTGTGAAACCCACAGTTGACATGCTATTTGCTCACCAGATACTGCCTTTTTGTCTCTGCTCGTTTTAACAGATTTGTTCAAAATGGAGTGGCAAATAGCTTCTCTATGGAGATATTCATAAGTGGAAGACCTTGTTGCTTAAGCAGCGAGCAGATAGACAATTATATTTTATTACATCATAACAACAGAGGGTTGCCAATTTTGTCCCAAGTTCCTTTACAATACTAAAGTATTTGGTTATTTTATAATCAGCTGTTCGTTATGCACAATCATGGCAGGGATAAATAAAAAAAAGTGACTTTTTTTTAATTACATGGTATTGATGTTTTTATCTTTTTTTTATTATTATTATTGTTGCAGCTCAGGCTCAGTCTAACTTGCTTGGCAAGTGCAGAAGACCAAGAACTGCATTCACAAGTCAGCAGCTGCTGGAGCTGGAACATCAATTCAAACTGAATAAGTACCTGTCACGACCGAAGCGCTTTGAAGTGGCTACATCCCTCATGCTGACAGAAACTCAGGTAATATTTCTTACGGCAATTACTTTTTTTTTTTTCTTACCAATTTAGTTGCCCTTTTTATAGGATTCAATGTTTGTTAGTGTTAAAAAGGTGCAAAACGTTAGTATTTCAATTGGTTTAGTTTTCAGAAAATAACTGAGAAATGATGATGAAATCTCATTCCTCTTGAGACCGATGCATGCTCCCTTTTTAGACTTGGTCCAGAAGTACTTTTACAATCACTCCAATTTGCCATTGGGGCAAATGGCAGTTAGGCCATGCCGTTGATATTTTATTTCCATTTGATTCAAGGGATTCAAAAAAAAAAAAAAATGTAATGTTTTCATTGTCGGATAATTGCAACGCTGCAGCAGAGGTCAATGTCAGGTGGAATGACATTTACGCAATCTTTACGCATAGTTACGCACAGGTAGCCTCCTGTTTGCGCCACTGAAAGTAAACCATTCTCTTTTCCTCAGGTTAAAATCTGGTTCCAGAACAGACGCATGAAGTGGAAGAGAAGTAAGAAGGCCAAAGAGCAGGCCGCCCAGGAGGCCGAGAAGCAGAAAGGCAACAAGGGCGGCCAGGAGAAATCGGACGGACTCGAACAGTCGGACTATAAGAGCAAGACGGACTCAAAAAATGGCAGAATAAGAGACTTTAGAGACAGTGACGACGACGAGGGCGACAATTTCCTGTACAACTCGTCAGACTGCTCTTCAGACGACGAGAGGAATCACACCAGTGATATAAGCCCGCAGCCTTGAAGCTGGAGAAGGGCGAAGGTGGCGATCTCCATTTGTAATGACTGTGGGGAGATTTTTTGCTATAAAAATGCAGTTGCATGTAATCCAACCTCTAATCACCTCCATGGCATTTTTTTTTCTTCTTCGTGAAAAAAAGAATACAATTTAGGTCAAGAATAGATGATCTTGGTGTCAAAAAAAACACAAAAAAAACAAGCAATAATGCAGGATATTTATAATAGGAGCATCATTCAGCACTCTATAGGTGAACTGTGACATGTTGCATGGTTTATATGCAAACGCTGTAAACTGGCTCAGGACTTTGCAATCGTTCCCTGCTGCGAGAGTTTGTCAGTAATATCATGTAGCCCTCACTACAGTAGATAGCCCGCTGTTATTTGTCATATTCTGACCTTATTTTGTTCTTTGTGCTGTTCCGTAATGTGTCATATCACGCTGTTAAAAAAAAAAAAAAAATGTTACGTTTATTTTTCTATACTGTATTTATAAAAAATGGTCATCCCCGTGCATGCTAAATTATTGTTTAGCGTCTCTCTTGGTGCAAACAATGTGAAATAAAAAAAAAACGTTTTTGTATAAAAAACTCAGTTGGCGTTTTGGCGCAAGTCTTGTGGTTTAAAAGAAAAGAAAAGAAAAGAAAAGAAAAAAAAAAAAAAAAAAAAAAAAGTTGATTTACGATTCACTCGCTGTGCTTCATCGCGGATGCGAACAGAGGCTCGTGTTTTCCTCCTTGCTCGGACAGCTCGGGTCATGGGAATTACTGTTAATAGCGCTGTCGGATCTGTGCAAACGTGCAGTGAGAGCAAACAGCGAGTCGGCAGTCAGACGGAGGAAACATTTCACACCACACTAGCAATGGGCTCGCATTAATAAAACCTTTGAAATGGCTTGTTGAGCGACAACTGGGCTTACCGGGCACTATTTTCCGGGCTGAGATCATTAAAAAAAACTTATTTAGCATTAAGAATAAATATTTTAAATGTGTTTTTTTTATTTTTTTTTTTATTTGATTTGATATTAAATCCGATTTAAATAACATTCTTTGCTGCATATAGACATCGCCTGTTTTTACATTGAATTAAAAACACCAGACATTCCTGTACCACAAATAATGCAACAATAAGGAATGATTAACATGACACATACTGTATTTGCATGGGCTCAAGAAAAATCAATGCAAATCAAATGCAAACAAAACGTCCAATCAGCCTACTTTTCCTATACCTAAACAAGCACGCATTTATTTAGGGTGTGCCATTAACTAACATGTCAATATATAATTTGATAATTTCTCAGCCTATAGTCTTTTATTTTAGTACCGTTTGATTCCCAATGTGACCGGGCGATAATGCCGGTTTAATAACTCATCTGTACATTGTTTACTCTACAGAAAACCCAGTATGGTCCGATACTTGTTACCAAATGTTCCCGCAGTCATTAGCCTTAAGCTACAGCAAGGGTTGACTGATTATGTGCCATTTGCAACAGAATTACTGAGCGATCTGTTGGTTATCTTCAGCTGTTTGCTTTAGCTGACTAAATCAAAGTTCAGCTGAGGGTCAAACCCAAACACCAGGTAAAGCTGATGGCAACTCGCTGGCTCACGGCTGCAGACAATGGCTAGTGTCTGGACCGCACAGTGAGCCTATTGATCCCACGAGCTCCACCTTCTAAACGGACAGATTCTCAAGTTTTTCTCCTCGTAGTCTCCATCATTTTCCCAAATAAAAACCATCCCCCGCGACTCAAGACCAAAGTGTATTTGTCCTTTTTGTCATCAAAAACAAAACACGGGCGTCTTAAATGATACATGTAATTAAAACAGCTCTCCCTTCAACATGAGCTTACGGTATGCTTTGTGGACTAAGGACATTTCCTCTGGTTGACCTTGGTGGCCCATTCCCGACCTCAGGCCACACTCCAGCCTCAGATTGATACAGGCCGCACCAATGGAGCTAATTAATAGGAGCAAGTATCAAATGTAACAGAATGACTCTGCTATGCTAACCACGCGGGCAGATACTGGTGTCAGCGAGCAAACAGAATAGGCTAGACTTAAGGCCCCTGGGTCATTTCATCAGGGTGTGTAAACACAGAATGAACAACACCACCGTCGCTCCCTATTCTCTCCGCTCTTGTTTGTGTCACACTCGCAGCAAGCCAAGTGGAAATATCAACAGAAAAGGATAACAACATACAAATATGCACTAATCAGTTGCATTTAAGGCTGAGAAAGACTTCAATATGATGTGCTTTATTTTGTGTAAGAGTAAATAGACTTAGTAAAGCCAAGAAGAATAGCTCCAGGTGTACGAACCCAACAATATTAACTCTGGCTGTGCACTGCCTTCCTGAGGGAGATCTCAGATAAAGAACATTAAGGCGTAGAAGAAGAAGAAGCAATGAGAGCCGTTGTTAGAGGAAATAGTTTATTTCCCTCTACAAAATGAGTCAAAGCTTGAGGAAAAATGTCGGTGATTATTGAGGCTTTCATGACTGACACTTTTAAAATGGTGACACTCCAAATATCAAAGCACCTTTATAGATTTGGGAAGTAAAATACATAAAAAAATCCAAGGTATCACTTTCAAATTGTTATAAAGCAAAATCTGTAGTTATTTATTACCAAATAATAAAGCTGAACCAATATGAACTGTATTAAAATAATATTCTAGTAACTGATGTGTGTATCTTCCAGATGTAAAAATCTTCATGGTAACAATTATGTACAAGGACTCCCCATAGCAAAAACATTAATTTAATTTCAAAAACATATGTATTCTTCTTTGAAGAAAGCTGTAGGTTTGGGTTCTTTGTGTTCAGAGACAAAGTCTTCTTCTGTTCCACAGTTCGGTTATGTACGTCTGTTGGGCTTCTGGTGTGTGTGTGTGTGTGTGTGGTTGTGTGTGTGTGTGGAAGTGTTTTACAGTTTGAGCTTGGCCTCTTTGGCCTCCATGGCTTTGGTGGCGACCTGAGCGCGTTCTAACAGCGTCGCTGCTTGCTCAGCTGGTCCCTGTGACTGGGCATTCTTCAGCAGAAAGTGGCTGATGAAAAGCTTCAAGCCCTCCCGCAGCATTCCTAGCTTGGGAATTCCTGAAATCCTGGTGGATGGGAAACAATAAAGGACATTGATGTCAGACGTTCGCATGGTGCGACGCGGTACAGAGGAGCAGTTTTACAAGATGCGGGCTGATAGAGGGCGACATTTGATCCAGACGGAAATATCTATTGGAAGGATTGCCATGGAAATTTGGACAGTCGTGGTTTCCAGAGGATGAATCCATCCGACTCCGGTCATCCCCTGTCTTTTCATCTAGCGCCACCATGAGGTCAAACACCGACCGATACTTTGGTTTATCACCAAACCTGCAAAACTAATGACATTCCTACAGCATTGCAGAGTTGCTAGCAAAGCTATACACTTCTGTTTTCCAGGTCTTATTTTGCATTAATTAACATGTTTAAATCTCCAAACCTCCAAGAAGTAAGTGTGTGTACAGGCTCACCTTCCAAATATGCTGGCGAGGTCCTCAGGCTCCATGTCTTTCAGCAGTTTGGTGAGCACCTGACGCAAGAAGCGCACTGTGGGCTTATCTAGCTCACCAAACTCTATTACCTACACAGAAAAACACAGAGGAGACCCTGGTAAATTCAATTTACATCATCAAATATAGAAATGTGATATATTCAAAACCTACACACGACACGCCACTTACTTTGAGTATGGAGAGTGAAAGGCACTTCTTCTGAAGGAAGAGGGTTACGAGCTGAACCAAGTTGTTAAAGGTGCTGCTGGGAAGGTTGGACAGCTCCCTGAACTTGTCCCATAGGCAGAACTGGAAAGTCATCTAGGAGAATATAGGACATTAAAATTAAAAAGAGTTCATAACTGCACTGAATGATACACTGGTGGATCCCCCAAAATGTTGAGCATAAAGTATAGAGAACAGAAACCAGCTCTGCATAGGTAATCTTCTCACCCAGATCCAGTTTACATGTGAAAAGCAAACATTCCCACCAGCTCTGGTTCAAGCTCTTTGATGAGGACAATGGTCATCAGTCTCTGATATGGACCCGTGGCCTACCTGGCAGCGAAGTAGGAAGTGTGGTCTCACCCTCATTGTTTGTAGTCACAGTTTGAGTCAAATAATATCAGAGGTGAGAGGCTCCCACACTGCAGAGGTGAACTGCAGGCCACACGTAGTTTAGGAGACTGGGTGGTCTCTCTCACACACACACACACACACACACACACACACACACACACACACACACACCACACACACACTAAAATGGCCTCTCCTACTTTAAAATCATAATCCTTGATTGGAGTACAATATCATTTCCACCAGATCTTTTAGAGTCCACATGATCTATATTCAAATAAGGCTTTAAATGGTACCGTTATCATTTACTGAAGTTGCAACATTCATACAAGCAATTAGAGATTTCCTCTATCAATCTGATCATTCTAATCACTTGATCAGAGCGTCGGCATTTGTACAGGGGGAAAAGATATTATCCATATTACCAATTAGTCATAAAGTAATATTCAAGCAAAAATGTCAGACATTCCCTACTTGCAGCTGCTAACATTTTTAGGATTGGGTGCTTATTCGTGTCTTATGGGATGGTAAATAAAATATCTTTCGGTTTTGGGGTGCTGTTTGGACAAAACAAGCAATTTAATATCAGCTTGGGGTTTAGGAAATTGTACTTGGCATTTTCCATAATTTTTATAATCTTTTATAAACTAAACTATTGATTATCCCCACAAAATAATAAGCATATCAACACATAAATAAAATAAAATGGATTCGCATAGGTACAGCTTTTATATAGATACAAATGATTTTTGTACGGAAGAAAGAAGTTATGAGATGGTACTTTGTCTTTTCCTATTTACTGCTCTTGAGATAACAATTTTATGTGTTTACATATCAAACAATTGTCTAGGAGAATGACTGTTAACTGCATGTACTAATCTGATTGTAGTTGTGGTGGCAGTACAAGTTTATTGATGATGTTGTGGTTGATAAGAGATTGAGATTTAGAACTGGGTCAGTTTATTTGGAAGTTTCTGTGTAAGTGAGAGTAGTTTTATTTTCTATTCT
Organism: Ophiodon elongatus; assembly: GCA_016806645.1. NCBI lineage: Eukaryota > Metazoa > Chordata > Actinopteri > Perciformes > Hexagrammidae > Ophiodon > Ophiodon elongatus. Next base: position 123,288 of record JACSYO010000608.1, on the reverse strand, counting down.
CAGCCGAGTACCTGAAAGCGGCGATCCTGGGAGCAGAACTTCTCTCCCAGTACGGCGTAATAGGCATTGAAGGTTTTCTCCTGCAGACAGCAGTCCATCAGAACATGAACAATCTCCCTCTCCTGCTTGTCCTTCAGGCCCATCCTTCACACAGAACAAATGAAAGGTTTCATAACATTACCCGTACAGCTGGGCTGCTTCGACATTAAACAGGGCTAAAATAAGCATATTTACTTTCTGTCTTTAGTCAAACAACGTGGAGACACACTGTAGAGGGGAGCGATAACAAACCTGAGCAGTTTCTCGAATGCATCCATGTAATCTTCGCTGGTCATTATCACACAGAAGATGTTTCTTCTGACCTCAGTGTTCATCCTCTGTTTCCTAGCCAGCTCTAAGACTTTGGCACTAAACTGAAATGAATAAAAAATGACATCAGTAAAGTGAAATACAGCCAAATACACTTATCAAATTGCTGATATGATTGAATAATACTGACTAAACCTGGGGTATCATTTTTAATTAGTTTTCGTATCAATACAATGACAATGCTGAAAATATATAATAGTTTTGCTACAAGCTCCTCAAATGAAAAGTTTTGTCCAAACACACGCAACAGTGCAAGAACTGAGAAAGTGTAAATAATGTTTAAATTTGGCAAAATGTTGATGTATGTGTGCAAGGAATAAGTAAACAAGATTACAAATTTGAACTAGGAAACTTTTTGATACTTGGTGCAACTGACTCCTTTCTTTGAAATATAAATAAATAAATATAAACTGACAAAAAAAAAGTATTGAGGTTTGATACCCAGAACTAATATTCACCAACTTGCATTGACTAATAATGGAAATACTGTCTGTCTTCTTAAGCATTAAAATACTACTGATGATGCACCAACAAATACAACTCAGAGTGGCAAAAAAATGTACCTTTATTTTTTTATTTCAAAAGTCCATGATAAGATAAATTAGTTAAATCAGAAATTTAATAAATCAAATAGAATACTGGAGATACTATAAATGCTGCAACCCAGGACTAAATGGGACATGATCAGTTCAGTACATGCTTTCCCTAACATGGCACGCCTGAAACCTTTTACATCAAAGGATGCCGAGCACCCATGCAGATCTGCACTGGGATCACTATCTCCTGTGGTTCCAGTACTCTACCTGTCCTTCAGCAGTACTCGGTTTTGAGGTCGTGTTCCCTTTTTCGCCGATCATGGGCGCTCCGCTCCACGCGGAGCCGACGATCCACCAGCGGCCCACTTGCTCTGCTGCCAGGAGATTGTCCAGAGACACCCTCAGTTTCATGTCACTGCCTCCTGCACGCCGCTGGATCTGAGGAACACAATTACCCGGGATTAGCCATAAGTGCACTTAGGAGGCAAACGCCAGTTATACAACATCAAAGAAAGGCACCGAATTAGCAAATCCTGTTTAAACAGCTACAATGAATGGTCACGACGAGGATGAAAGCGTCTCCAACACTCTGGACTTTGGGGTCTGTAAAGGTGGAACTCTAGGGCCACCTGGTGGTACAAGTGGAAGCTACCTGAAAATAACATCTTGTAAGAACACAATAACTATGTTCAGTATGAGGAATAATGCCACTGCCTATACGCTACATATTAAAAATCTAAATTTGTTTTCACTAATGTCGTGAAATAAGGGTATTTCAAACAAAACGAGTCATGTTGTGACGATCACCCACCAGAGTCCTCTGCAGCTTCCTCAGTTTCTCCATTGGCTCAGGATCGTAGCCGGGGATCTTCCGCATGTCATTGTTCTTCAAAGCCAGCATGGTTTCCAGCATGAAACGCACCTGAGAGCACGAGTGCACATACACTTCAGTTAGATCAAATACACAATGCTGTAGCAATCACCAGAACCGTTTTGATGTAATTAACGATGCCTGGCAAATGAAAGGGAGTTAAAGTAAGAGGTCATTCTGTTCGCCCTACCCTGGTCTGATCCTGAAACTTCGACCCCACGTCGCAGGCCTTGCGTTGGCCCTCAGTGATGAGCTCCTTGAGAGCCAGAGCGTCGTCCTTCCTCAGGGCGAAGCCGACATTCTTCAGCACTAACAAAACTAGTTCAATGTCCTTCTCCGTAAACGCTCCAACAAAAAGCTTTAGGATGTCAAAGATGAGGACCGAATGCACCACCTGGAAGTTATAGAGGTGACAGACAATGGCGACCAGGTTGTCGCATTCTTTGCTTTCAGTTGGGTTCTTGTACACCTCGTCAAACTTTCGCACGACCGTCTCCAGAAAATTGGCGCCCACCTGGAAAATCATCAAAAGGAAATATTACGAACTTGAGATTCATGTTATGATTGGATTGACGTACGTTAATATCTGTGGATGATGACATATGATAAATAATGGGACAATATAAAACGCATCACGCAGGTTAGACAAACCCCACAGTTCAAGTTAAGGAACACCTCAAAATATAAATAATGATTATGATGAGTATAAACACACAGAGCAAACAAAAGTCAAGGTTAAATCTAATGGATGTTCTCGGATCCCCAGATTACAGCAATCAAGTTAATGCCATACCAGACAGAAATGGTGGGTGTTACAAAACTACCAAATTTATCTTGTCAAAAATCCCTCACACCATGTCGAAAAATCAACCGTCGACTGTGGTTCATTTTTACTGATGATCCTGTTTAGGGTCCTTTACTAGATGGAAAGTCAATACAACAGAGATAACAATCCTGTTACACCTTAAAACAAAAGAAACCACGGTGTTAGATATCACTTTCCAATTCATTAAAAGAGCATTATCTTTCAGTGGAACTGTGCGGAAGCAGTTAATCCCCCTTTGTTTAAAAGGTCTCTATTGAATAATCCATGAGCTGATGTCAGTTTTCAGGTCAGTGGTCACTGTTCTTACACACAGGCTGGTAAAAACAAATTCTACCCGACACCTGCTGCCACTCTTATCAGTGGATGAGACGGTGAAATGAAGGTCTCCAAATGGAAATGCCTTCAAAAAGGTAAAACCTGTATAATTAGGATCCATCCAAGCATCAATTAAAGGGGTGTTTACCTCTATCCCGACGGCGTGATGGAGGACGCTGACGAGCAGGATGTGCTCCATCAGAAGTCGGTCAGGCATCAGGGACGGGGTGATGCAGGCTGCTAGGAGCACCTCTGTTAGGGTGTCATTCATGTCCTTCCTGCTGCAGCTCATGTACAGCTCCTCCAGCTGACCACTGATGGACGCCATGTTGGGCTCAGTCAGCCTGAAGAAGATAGAAGAACGAGGCTTTAGCACTGGTAATTCTAACAGAGCTCAGAAATCAGGCGCTATTGTTTTGTACAAATGCATTCATATTTAAAGGGTACATTTTGCTCTCTGCTCTTCTCAGATGTGTGGACCTGCTTCTTTTATATCATTGTTAAATAAATATATTTGGGTTTTGGACTGTTCAACAGGCAAAACCAGCAATTTTAAGACTTCAACATTGGTTAAATAAAAATTTTAATAATAAAAATAACAAACATGCACCATTTCCTTCTGTATATCAACTGTAGATATTACAAAGCAGGACCCAGCTGAGCTTCTGGGGGCAACGACAACTTATCCCACACTCTCGGCCACTGTGCTAGATATCTTTATGATGAAGTTAGGCTTGCAGGTTCTATATAATCAAGGTACTGACAGGGCACCCTAAATCCTTTAAATACTATCTTATTGGTTCATACAGTATATGACCCAAAGTGCATGATGCAGCAGCAGAAAAACTTCTTATATTTCAAAGAAAGGGGGAAAGATTTTGATCGTGGCTCTGGCAAAATGCATTTTCTTTGGCATCCACTACATTGAATATACTCAGAAAATCAAGGTAATGAAAGTGCTTTTTTAAAACTCCATAAGATTGTTAAAACAAAGAAACGTAACTTTAGCTGAAAAAAGTGTCTAACAACTTTGTAATTTATAAGCAAGCAAACTGACTTAGTGACATCACTGACACAGCAATATCAAATGAATGTTTACTAACACGAGGTAACATAAGCCGTCATAACCTACTCGTCGCCCAGGGAATGTGCTATTTCTGAGCTGTGGTAGGACAGTTACCTGTTCAACAGGCCTTTCACGTTCCTCTTCAGTTTTTCGAGCTCAGCTTTGCGTTTTTCATCTCCAGCGCCTCTCAAGTGAGGCGGCACGTACTTACCTGCTGCAGCCTTGACCTGGACATTGGAAGATATCTTACGATTAGATCTGTTATGCAGCAAACAAGAGGTCAATGCTGTGGCAATAATAAAGAAATATATCTGAAACTCACAGTTTCTGAATTTAAGCTTGATGTCGTTGTCTTAGGAGTCTCCGCATCTCCCTCGGTTTCACCATCATTTTCATTGTCTGAGTCGGCTGCATCACTCTCATCCAGCTCAGCCTCCATTTCCTTCGTCTCAACCATTTCATCATCATCATCATCATCATCATCATCATCATCATCATCATTGTCATCCACCTCATTTTCATCATCAACTGAAGCCATATCTTCATCACTACCGTCACTGGCCATCTCATCTCCAGGTTCTTTGTCCTCATCTGACAGCTGAGAGTTTTTCTCGTCCAGTTTTTTAAAGTTATCCTTGGCCACGTCCATGTCTTCATCATCATCATCATACAACCCCACAGCCGATGAGCCAGAGTCCAGCACGCCGAGGATGTAATCGAGTCCATCATCCACAAAAGACTGAGGGAGAGTCTTCTTGTTTTTTCTCTTGTTTAATCCCAGGCGTCGCTCCAATTTCTTTATTTCTCTGTCCTCGTCTTCATTCGCCTCCAGAAGTGCCATTTTTCTCGATTCTTGAAGCGTGTTGCTTTTCTTGCCTTTCTTGGAAGATGGTGTCGTTTTGGAGCCGTCTGGTTTCTTTGTAGTCGCACTTTTGGACTGTGTTTTTAACATTTCCTTCTCTGCTTTCTCCTTCTTCTCCTTTTTCTCCTTTTTCTTCTTTTTCTGCTGCTGCTGCTGTTGTTCATCGGCTAGTACTGCCAAGTTTTCACCCTCATCGATGGGTAAACTGATGATCTTTTTACCCTCATAATAACTTTTCATTTGGGATTTTTTCATTTTTCGCTTTTCTTTGCGCAGCTCCTTTCTACTTTTCTTTTTTACAAATCTCAAGCCATGGTCATGTTCCCCTTCTTCGGTGACACTGTTGCTTTTGATAAACTCACCCACAGCCACCAGGTACTTCTGTAACACAACATTGCCCTTCTTCTTTTTGTTGCTCTGCTTCAACTTCTCCTTCATCTCGACAAATTAAACTCAAGGTTTGTTGACGTTAACTCAACCGGCTGTTCCCCTTCTTTCAAAATGTAACGTTAGTTAACTAACTACAGTCGCCTAGCTTAGCAAACAAGCTGACGTTATTGACTACAGAGGGTTTAAAACAAACTAAACAGTAAAGAGACGTAAAGAGACCTCTTGCCTATTTTTAAACAAATAAAAGTAAAATACCATGAACTACACATGTATCTTCCATGAGGAAAACTGTGTATATGACCCACAAGCATGTGACCATTTCCTTCCAGGGCACGCCGAAGAACTGGCGCCTAGTGATGACGTACTTTATTTTGGGGCGTGTTCTATTTATTTTTTTTATAGCACGGAGCGGTTTTTTTTCTCGGATGTAAACTGTCTCTTAACCAGTCGGAGGCATCTATTTGCAGAGGGGAAGAAGACAACTGGAGTTGTAGCCGTCGGTGCCAGTCGCACGACCCAGCATGCAGTGAATCTGTAGCTTTTTTCCCTTTGCATTTGCAATATGAAGAATGGAAGAAGACGATGTGACTATCAGAGAGCAGAATTTCCACAGCCAAGTTCGAGAGTACATCGTAAGTAACGGCTAGTGGAGGCTAGCAGGCTAACAACGTCCTCTGCTGCTGGGCGACGTCAACGGTCGCTAACGTTCGCTTCACCTGTCAGTTAGACACCTGGTACCGACCGTTGGTTTTGTGATGCACCCAAAACACGGCTTATGTGTCCATTTAAGTCCTATCTGGATTGAATAAAATTAAAAAAAAACCCACAATGAGTGAACGCGCTAATTAAAGTTAGCTAACGTTAGCGATCATTAGCGTGAACTAGTTTATCAGTGTTGGAACTATGTTGAGTGATATTGGGACGGAGTTGTTGTGAATATAACGTTAGCTGATTCACAAGGAAGATCTGTATTCGGGACATGGACAAGATGGACAAGATGTCCCCAGTGAGGACTGGGACATCTCCCTAATTCAATGCACCTGAATTAGGGAGAGGACATCTTTAATTTTTGTATTATACCTTATTTATGTTATGTTTTCCAAAACAGGTTACAGTATAATATTCCTGTTTCTCAGCTCAAATATAAGACAATCTGTTTGTGTTATATATGAAGACCTAATATCTTATTGTCTCTGAAACTTATGTGTAGAATTTGACCAAAAACAACCAACGATCTGTTTGTGAACAGTTGTGTTCAGGTACAATATCATTAGAGCTTGATGTAGTTATAATTGTACCCCTAAAAAGAAAATGCTTTTGTTTCTTACATGATTTAATCAATGCATGCATTTCATGTTTTATCTCTTGTTGTGATGATTTAAAGTCTCGGCTTTTTAGTCAAATGTCCGTAATTATTGTAAGAAGTTTGTGTTTAAGGAAGGAAACCTTTTTGTGGTGAATCTTACTTGTAGAGATTGTGAGAGGGGACAGTTTTCAGTGTAATATTATATGTAAGAAGATGTGTTCTTGTCTTACAAATGTTTCACCACTGCAACTTTTCTTTTGGTATCCTTAATGCCTGTGTGCGCTGGCCACCTGCAAATGCATGAGTCAATAGATGACATAACTAATAAACTACTGTCATGCAGTGCAACTTGCTGTTGCTGATGTTCTTCCTTTGACATGAACCACATTGTCCTATCTAGTGTCGAGTATCTAGACTTACAGCTGTCATTTCAGAAAAACAAACAAGTAACTTAAGTGAGAAAGTTCAAGTGGAGATACTTTGCCCGGAGTAGGTCTTCTTGATTATTCCAGACAGACACTTTTGAAATACTGTCAAATGTTTCACCAGCAGACAAGCTGAACAGCTCAGCTTTAGCTTGCACATTTTGTCCTCAGTATCTTTCTACATCTGACTCTCAGTATCCCGTATCATCAACACTCTCAACGTAAGATGCCTATTGATGGCACCTTAGTGTCCGAATGTGAGTCAGCTTTATGGCTTGATTTCTGCGGGCGCAAAAATTATATTTATTGTTGCGCATGTTTATTTTGCAGCCAAGGTTACTCAGGGTTAAGTTTCCAGTTGGTAAACATGACAAAATGCTCTTACTAGACCTGAAGTGTGGGAAACTGTTTGTGACCTACTGGGGTCCTAAAGGAGCATTGAAGAATGTACAGAAAACCGTGTTTACTGTGAGAAATCTAGTTAGCACAGGATGAAGTGAGACGAGCTTGTGGTTTTGTCAGTAATTACATTTTCCACTCCCACCTCCAAGCAAGGATGTAACGTCATTATCAGGCTTTCATATGCTTTTGGAAACAGAGATGCACTGTGTTGAACAAAATGTAAAGTTGTGACATCCCTGAACCTGAACAACCACTTTTCTGATCGAAAATATTATTACCAGTAAGAGACAATATAACGTGTGCTTACACTTTTACACTTTTACAACATCTTGTTACTCTTCCTTTCCACGGTCTCTTCCATGTTAAAGCACACACACCTTTCTTACACCCAGCTAATGACATGGCACATGGCCTGGTATTTGGGTTTCCTCAGCAGACATCTTTTAATCAGGTTATCTGCTGTGTAATGCCTTCAACTGCATTAGCCTGTGTCTAATGTTGACACATCTAAAATCAGATTACTGCTAAAAGAGTCTTCTAATGACATTTGCTTCAGTGCATGACATCCTACTGATCAGTTCTTCTTGCAGGAATTCTAAGACCCCCTCTAAAAAAAAGAAGGTATTACTGTCCCTCACCTCCAGCTGGAGTTCATATAGCATAAAGGTGTGAAATACTGTTCCCAAATTGGTTGGGGATGCAAACTGCTTGCAAGTAGCTAGATTTGTTATTACCTGCTTTTTTTCCCCCATTGCTTAAAGTGTTACTCTGTATTTGTCCAGGGAAATCAAGAGCGATGACTTTGCTAGTGGCGTTGGCCGTCGGTCTGCTTGTCAGTTGTTGTTATATCTTCCTTAACTGTTGTCTCGATTCTGTGCCAGTTTGTCAGCTCCGTGCACATGATCCTGTTTTAATCTGGGGTTTTCCTCTCGGTGAGCATGGTTTTACTTGAGCCACTGTCACCGCAGAGTTGTGCAGCTTGTATATGTGTATCAGCTGTCTTTCATTTGGAAGGGCACTGGACGGGATAAGACAAACAGTTTTTGCTACGACTGTCATATAACATTATATACCTCCCAGATTCACTGAGGATGTTAAGCATTTCTTTTAATGTCAGTTTGTCGTCTGTCTGGGATATGCACGGTCTGCCTGGTGTCTGGCTGAGTCATCTCATGATCCCAGCTGGCCGTGATGAGTTTTCCAATGTTGACAGGGTGCAAAGTGCTGAAGTGGGAGCTTCTAACATTAGTTGTGTGCCGGTGTCTGTCATAGTAGAAGGGGGCCATGTGGAATGTGATCCTTCTGTAAGACCATCCAGCTGGTTTAGAGGCCGCGGTTACCTAATAAATTCCATTCATTGGTCATTTCTGGACCACTTTGCATGTGCTGGCCTAATACGTATGTCCGATGTTGGAAAACAAATAATGCATTACTCACTGTTGTTCTTTATGATCAAATAAGTGGGTCATGTTTAGCTTTATATTGGTAGTGAATGATTTCTGTAATAATGGGGAGGGCATTATTTTTATTTTCCTGAGTTCGCACACTTCAACAGGCCTAAACCACATGTAGAGTATTTTTTTGGACAGCAAACATGTACTTCTACACACTGCACACATAATTAGTGATCAAATATTATTAGAACATGGGGGGAAATTTACAGAATCGGTTGAGCAAGGCTGTATGCACGAGACTAGACATTCAAGAACTCCACAAACAATCTGCTCTCTAAAAAACAAAAGAACTGTTATAGTTTAAAGTACAGAATAATCAGTATATATATGTGTGTGTGTGTGTGTGTGTGTATGTATGTATGTATGTATGTGATATATGTATGTGTGTGAAATATATATATATATATATATATATATATATATATATATATATAAATTTATTTATTTATTTATTTTATGAACTGTCAATAAGTGCTTACTAATGTTTGTGAGTGCTGAATCATCTACAGACCAAAGTAAATCCTTGACCAAGATTCTTATGTTGTTGTTTCAGATTTGCTTTCTCCTGTTCGCGGTCCTCTACATTGTGTCCTACTTCATCATAACTAGATACAAGAGGAAGAGTGGTAAGTGTGTCACATATGAACTCTCACCGCGTGGGAACAGAAGTCGGGATGATTTCACCGTCTTAAAAGCGTGAAACTGTAACACTCGCACGGCAGAAAAGCGTCCACGGTGGACTCGTGTTCACAGCAGTCGGTCTGTCTGGTTCTGCTGTATTTGCTCACAGACAGAGCCCTTCATTGTGTTTTGACTGAAAATAAGTCATTTCCAGGGAGGCTTTAGGTGTATGCGTGAGACACCACACCCATGCCCGGAGAGTAATCTACCACAGGCAGCTCTTTTATCAGTGTGAACTGTATCCGCCCAGAAGAGCTTTAAGGGCTTTGGCTCGATGAATACAATTTGTTACCTTCTAACAAGTGTAACAGAACAGGTTGGTGACAAAAAGCTGCGTGATAGCCAAACAACAACAACGACGACGACTCCAGGGACCTTTAACAGAAGGATATTTCTTTTGTTCCTCTGTGACATCTCTGACACGTTTGAGCTCCAGCAGGGAGAAATGACTGAAAATCAAAATGAGACCTAGTTATAAAGGAGAAAACAGGGACGAAAACAAGAAGGCCCTGGCGGACATTGTGACCTGTGTCCCATTTTCCCTGGACAAATTTAATATGTCCAGGTCACCTAGGCTTCCCTTGTCTCATTTGGAAAGTAGACCACTTTGCAGCAGAATTCCCTTCTGGAGTTGTGTACAGTGGAAATCTAGGCTGCTCTTCTCCTCACACCAGTGCTTTGGTCGCCTCATCCTTTCACTTACAGTAAAAAAAAAAAGGATTCGTAAAATATAAAGTGGCATTACATGAACTACTTTATGATCTACTGTCTCACATATTTTGATGATTAGGAGATCATTCTTTCAAGTTCTTACATAATATTTAGATGTTTTTGCTGAGAATAATTTGCTTTTTAAGAATAATTAGAATAGGAGATGGACTGATGTCTGCTCTACAAAGCACGACCAGTAAAGGTATCATGGATACAGAGCGCAACGCTTCATTCTCTTAAAACCCCGCCCATCGGAAGGCGGAATAAACCGGTGCCTCAAAATACAAAGAGCTGAAATGCCTGTAGCTTCGCTAAAAATGTTCAATTTCAGCATGACAAAAGATGGTTTTAGCACACTATGTCTACCAAGGGTGCAGTGGATAACTAAACTGATGATGGGATGGGACCAGTTAGCTGGAATATTGAAATATTTCACAATTTCTATTAAGTTTTTCTAAAAAAAGGAATTAGGTGGTTTACATTGTTTTAGAAACAATTACAGGATATGGATGTGAAAATATCCGATGTTTAACTCCGCTTCAACAGATACATCAGTATGTCCCGGATAAAAAGAGTTTAGCCAAAGTTGTGTTCTTCTTCTTGCTGTTTGAAGTAAGATGTGACGGATGAAACTTGAAACTGTTCACACTCCAACCACCTTGTGACCGAAGCGTTCTGGTTTCCTTTCTAGATGACCACGAGGATGAAGATGCTGTCGTCAATAGAATATCGTGAGTACATCTGAGTTCTGCTTTTATAATAGATTCATCATTGACGTCATGTTTTCTAGCAACAATAGTGAGGCTTTTTTTGTATTTAATATGACAGTGAGGTGAATATCTTTGGGGTTGTGAGCGTTTGTTAGATTTAAAAAAAAAGGCATTTGAAGACGAGTTGTGACGAGCGGTTTTTAACTGTTTTCTCACATTCCATGGACCAAACGATTAATTGATCAATCTACAAAATAATCAGATATCATTCAATAATGAAAATAACCTTTTACAGAAATTGAAAAAGCATTGCACTCGTTTACTGACTCCCTCCAAAAACTCAACTAAATGTTTTACAGTTTATGTCATTAGCTAGATCTGTGGTGGCAAGTATCACATATCGCTCAGTTTAGAGTTGCAACAGACGTCACACTCAAAGGGTGCCTGTTGTAGCCACGAACATCCTGCGTGTTTAGTTCCAGCTCCGCAAAATAGCACCTCAGGGTCCAGCTAAATGATGGAAAGCATTTCAGTTAATGAGCTCTTTTAGTGATATGGTGAAGTGGGGACTTTGTGCTGCCCGACCGAGGACCACAAAGCAGATGGTCAGTCCCCAGGGTCCGATCTGGAGACCTACAGCCTCTGAACCTCTGGAAAACACGGGCTGCAGGAACATATCCCCTCCACGTCTCTAGTCCTAGCACTGGGGCAGGGCTGGATTAAACTGGGGAATAGAAAGACAAATGAAAGTATAATGGCTGGTAGTTATATCCGGTTTTATTTAAGTGGTTGCTTCATTTATTTATTTTTGAGGCACTGTAAACGCAGTGACTCTTTTATATTACAACATGTCATCTAAAGTGAATCATCCAGTAACCAAGTCATTTCTTGTGACATATAACATATAATCTATAAAGATATGTTATGACCATGTTTGATTCTACATGTGTTTCTATCGTGACTAGTCCTAACATTTGTGTGTGTTTCTGTCTGTCTGTTTTGTGTTTGATTCCATTTGCAGATTATACTTGTGCACCTTCACCCTGGCAGTGTCGGGTGGTGCCGTCTTCCTACTGCCTTTCTCAATCATTAGTAATGAGATCCTCCTCTCCTTCCCCAAAAACTATTACATTCAGTGGCTCAATGGCTCCCTCATTCACGGTCAGTAGATCTCGTATCGTGTGTCTTTTTCTTTAATTAGACTAACTAGTTTTCTCTCGCTTTCTTGCTCCTTTGTCTTTTTGATTGACAAAAAATATTCTATCTTCTAACATATTTGGAATAACATTGATTAGAATCATAATTATCTTTTAACGTTAGTGTCAGAATCAATGGACGTGTGGATTGGGAAACAGTTGTATTTTTGACTTAAGGCAACGTTTCATCTAAATTAGAAAGCTATGTAATCTGATTACATTATACGGTACGGTGGTGTCCAAAACTCTTCAATAACTATTGTATTTATTATTCTTTTACAAAATAATAATACTTTTTTTTTTCAACTACAACACTCAAATTGGTCATAATCTATTTTAATCCAGTTTGTTTGTGCTATAACTTAATAAAACATTGTAGATTGGAGTTACCACAAAAAAAAGAAGAGGCATTGTTGCAGTGTCAAGCTTTTGGTTTTATTTAAAGATCACTACTTGAAACACAAACTGGATTAAAAGACTATATTAATAGACTCTAGTGTTCAAACTCTTTTTGAATTTGCTTGACTATGATGTAGTTTGAAAGCGTCCCATCTCTCATTTCATTTGCCTCAGTTTTAAAAACTGACACCACCTATGGAGTTTTCTAATAATGTTGTTGTCACTACTGTTTATGATATGAATTATATGGTGTCTTCATTTTGATACCAGACCACAGTTCAAGCTCTGATTACAGTAAATGATGGACATACCAAATACTGACACATATGGACTTTTCTATAAATGCTGACACTCTTTAAACTTTGATGGTTGAAAGTTTAGTAATTGTGTTTAAGGAATATGATTTGACTCTAGGTTTCTGCTAATCTTAAATGTGTAACCACCATCAGCAGCAGCAGCAGCTGATAGATGGAGTAATCCAGTTTATTTCTTGATTTAAAACCAAACCATGTGAGATTTAAAAGACTTTTCTCTTTCATGTGCCATGTCCCCACATATCCGATCAATTGACATCTTTATGTCACAGTCAGTCATGCTGACACCCCACAGAGTCAACGTTAACCTGGCTATAAGGCTGTTGGGTGCTGCAACAGCCACCAGGGGGCATTAGAGCCCACGACTTAGGCATGACATAAAGACACTTACCAGATAAGACCTATGTTAGCACCTCCACTCACAACTACTAATATTCAAGGGAAAGCTCCCGAAACGATGGGAGAACCTGTTAATGTAACCTCACCAAGCCTGAAACAATTAAACATTAAAAACAGAATTGACTATTGATATATACAATTTTTGAATTACCCGTATGTGTACACTGTCATGTGTTTGGTTTCTACAGGACTGTGGAACCTGGTGTCACTGTTCTCCAACCTTTGCCTCTTTGTCCTGATGCCCTTTGCCTACTTCTTCCTGGAGTCTGAGGGATTCGCGGGATCTAAAAAGGTACATTGCCTTAAGTTTGTTAAGAATTTCTATGCTTCATTTTCATTTTTGTTTATTGTCTTGGTGAGTGACGCAAGGCTACCAACGGTCATCAAACAAAACAAAAAAAAACTTTAGACATGGTAAATGAGTTTGACACTTTGCTGCGCTTCAAAAGTCTGGAAATAGCTTCAAAAATCCTGGGAAATAATTATCAAAAGTTTTTGTGATACTGTAACTGAAGCGATTAATAGAAAACAAGACAATCTGCAATGATTTTAAAACGAAGCCTCGTAAGAAAAATCTAAAACTTTGATCTGGAAAATGTGGGTTATTTTCTGCCTTTTGTGTTGCTCTATTTGCTCTGCTATCCGTGCAAGGGGCGCTCTCTTAACAGCCAAAGCAGCAGCAGCAGCAGCAGCAGCAGCAGCAGCAGGTGCCTTGTCCTTGTCCTCTCCCTGACTCACGCCACTGACTGTAACTGCCACCGCAGAAAGTTCATTAACCATGAAAGTCTGAATCTGGACTTCGCCCAGCGCCACATCCTGACAAACCCTTCCAATAAGGCCATAGGCTGCAAACGCTTCAACACTGCTGCATCGGCCCCGCTGATTTAAAGCCTGATTCCTTGTCACCCCCTCCCCAGCCCCCCAAAATAAAACTTCAAAAGGACAGGCTAATAATCGAGTTGTAAGGCTCAGCGAACTTCCTCGTTTAATTGATTACCCCCAAAAAAAAGAGGCTGGGGGCTCGTGTTCCAAAAGTCCATAAAGTCGCAGCAACATGACAGCACAATAGAACCTCGCAAAATGGAGAGGGAAAGATTTACTTTTAATACACCTCTATCCTGTGTCACAGTTTGAAACCTCTCTGGTTTATGTCCCTCCTGGCAAAAGCACATAAAAATTAGTCTGTACTGTAGTGTATAGCCAGTTCTTTTCTTCCTCAGCCCACTAATTTGTTTCGGTTGGATTTCTTCAGTAGAAGGCAGGACCTGATGTGTAGGAAGCAGGATGAGGGCCTCTTTCACGTTTTTGTTCTTTTTCATTTCAGCAAGACTGTTTCTTGCTACTGATCTTCCATAAATTTGCGTAGAGGAAGCACTGTTCAATGTTGAGCTGCACTTCCAGGTATATATTGTGTGTGTGTGTGTGTGTGTGTGTGTGTTATGGAAGGGGCGGAGGGGACACTTAAAAAAAAAAAAAAAAAAAGAAAAACGGAACTGCCTGCAGAGTAAATCATGCGGCCGACAGCAAGAGGAATGTAAAAGACAGATCCGAGTTTTTATAAAGTGATATTATCCCTTTCCCCAATAACCGCATTAGACCACATTGTCATAAGGTTTTATGTGGCATTTTAACCTCCTGGGCGAACGTTATGGCACTGCGAGGTCCTTTTGACGGCGGAAATGAAGTGAATGATGAATTTCACTACTAACGTTGTAAGTCAGCCTTTTCATGTGGCTGTGTTTACTTTTGACGATGTACTAAAAGACGCCACCAGAATAAAGATGGAAATGTGGATGTTTTTTTTTCTTCTTTTTCTTACGTTAACTGTTCAGCTCTTTAGAGGCTCTGTCACCTGAGAGATTAATAGTTTAACAAATTGTCCAAATTGTGGATGAATCAGAGCGACTTAGGGTCTTGATGTCAGATGTTATGATCTCGCTTTATTTGCTGCTGTAAAATGTCTCCCACTTTACTGCTGTGTTCTCAAATCTTTGCCGAAAAGCTGCATCACTGAGGCCACTAAAGGTTGTCGTGTAGTTCAGGTTCATTGGTTCCGATGATGTGTTAGAAGCCTATATAGCGTGGCGTATTTCTGCAATTGGGTAGTTGCATATAAAGTAGTATTCTAAACGAGGTACTATGCATTCTTTCGCTGGTTTGAGTGCGTTGGGGAAATATTTTGAGGCTTTCGAAAGTATTTCTGTCACTTCTAGTTGTCTCTGCACCACCAGTAGATGGCATTATCATGATGAGAGCCATCGCTGTCATCCATATTGAGATGATCAGCGTGTTCTGACAAAGACTGTGAAGACATCAGCACCAGCCTTTGTTCCGACTTCTATTTATATCAAGAGACTGAAGTTGGCTTAGTAATTATACATGACGAGTGTGATATCTTGAAGCTATATTTACGCAAAACAATTAGATCAAGGTATAAAAAAATTTAAAAAAGTTTTGACGATGACAACTTCACGGTCTATTTCTAGTGCAGTCTCATCTTATTTTCTTAGCACTAATGCTCAGATGTGTGTTATCTCTTGCTAAATAAATATGCATTCAACGCCACGGCCTGAGTTATTAACACTTATTGTAGCTTTACAATGAGGAAAATATGCACAATTACTAGTAGGTTTTAATATTCTAGTTTTTTTTTAGTTTTTTATTTCATTTAAGAAACAATATAGAGTAGTATGCTTTGCAGTGAATAGTCTTTTGGTCTTACCCACAGTATTGAAATGTGTTTGATCCTGAAACGAGTTGGAACGAGTCTGACCCCCTGACTGACCCAGCAAAGGGCCAACAGGTTTCATCTGGTAGTTAAAGAAACTCCTCATCAATCTCATCCTAAGCCCTAACCCGCCAATGATGAGAAGTGTGTTTATTGTGGAGGGAGAGGAGGAGCGGGGGGAGAAAACGTCTCGCCGAGCAAACCCGCGTGGTGTTACTAAGATACTCCTCTTTGTTGGAGCTCCACAATGGGGGCCTGGATATTTATTTCAAATCTCCTGCACATGCAGACATTTTTCCCAGGCCTTCTTTCGGGCAGGGCCAGTCGGAGAATATAAAGTGGTGTTTACATACCTTCCTTTAAGGTCACAATGTCTCCCTAAAGCTGCCTGTTACAATGTTCGTTACCATGGCAACATATTAGTTCGAGCTGGGAATTTAAAAAAGAACAAGCGAGTTGCTCAGGATTTTTTTTCCCCCTTTCCTCTCGTGACTCAGTTTTTCTAACCTAAGTGACATGTTCTGAAGCTCAACTGATTCTGCTCCACATTGTTTTGCCGTTTTTCTTGATTTTTTTTAAAGCGAGATATCGTCTATCGGACTGAATATACGACAACTCATTTACGTAACTTTAAGTAGGGCAGAGTATTATGTCGATAGGCTACGAGGTCTATTTGGTCCTAACCTTTTACCTGAAGAAAAAGCCAGGATACAGTCATTTATTCTTTGACGACTTATCAGTCTGACACCTTTCAGTAATCAGAACAAGCTGTCGTCACTGTAGGATGTCAAATAAAACTTGGCAAACATCAGAAAGTACTGAGGCTGCTTGCTTCATTTAAATCCTTCTGTTTTCTGACTCATCTGGTGAATCAGCCATGAAAGCAGCAGGGAAACAGGAGTATTAATTCACATCTACAAAATCATGAACGTTCACAAAAATGTTTTCTTTCCCCTTTTTTTCCCCCTCCCCCTCAGCCCCTCCTCCCCACTCCCCCCCCCACCCTCTCTCTCACTCACCCCCCCCCCCCCCCCACTGGTTTGAACGATACGATGTGATGCCGATCATTTTCCATGCTCTCGTGTCATTGGTGCTTTATTAAGAAGTCTTATTAAGAGTCTTTAGAAGTTCATTGTGCCGCTTTACAGGGGAGTGTCCCTCTCCTCTGCTTTCTGTCTTTGACACGGTCATTGCGCTGTGGCCGACTGGTTGAAGGATACACTAATAAGGTCCCTGGGCATCTGGCATGTCTTTAGCGAAGAGGGCAGTCCTTTTGCTAAGGAGCAGAAAAAGGACCCTACCCCCTCCCTCACGTATTACACTCTTGGCCCTTGTTCCACACGCCCCTGACAGTGAGCAGAAGGATGGTCTGCAGGATGATCTCTGCCACCGCCTGCTGACCTGCAAAGGATTGATGGCGGCAACTCGGAAGCTCCTGCACCACCTAACTCTCGTTCTTTGTCCGATTTCACCCCCACCCCACCCCCCCAAACATCCTACACAGCCCTGCATCTTCCCAAGTATCATCTCTCACTCTCTCTTACACTTCTCCACCATTGCACAGTGGCATTTAACTTCCAGAGGTGAACTCTGCTGGATTCATCGGGCGAAGCACTACGTCAGAGACGGTGGCAGGTTGTGCTTTAGTTTTTCTGCAGCACAAGCAGGGTGAAAAAGCTTGTGAACTGTTTCCAGGCCCTCTGTGGCTTTGTGTAATTGGGTGGATTTGGAGGTTTATTTACCTTGCTGGTCATGTGCGTCTGTCTGTGTGTGGGTACGTGAATTCATGCATGTCTTGTTTGGTACTGCATATGAAGCGTTTTCTTTTTTCTTTTTTTCTTTTTTAATCTCTGGCCACTACACGCATTTCTTGGAAGTCTCTCCAGTCTTGTTCGAGCATAGCTGCAGTTAAGCAGCCCCTCACTCGATGTCGGTGTGAGGATCAGGGGATGCTGAATATTTCAGAGCTGCTATATTTAGATGTAGTTACACATTTAGAATGGCAAGAATAGAAACTTTCAGCGGGCGCTCTGGATGCCAAGGCACAGGTCTTTTTTCTTTTTTTCCTCTCTTCCCTCACCAGTTGACAGTTTCCTCTTTGATCAGTGATGATAGCTTAGTTGCATTTTTCTATTTTTATACCGTAGTTTTTCAAAGCGTTCATTTGCCTTGCTTTCCTATTTGATGAGGAGCAAAAGACTTAATTTTCTCCCTTGCAAGGATAGCTGGGTAAGGAACTTTCAGTGTGCAATGTCATGCATTTGCATGGATCAATGATACCAATCAGGGCTCACAGTTCAGTGTCCTCTTTCTCCTGCACTGTCCAATCACATCTGACACAGTGGATTGCTCTTCCAGCGAGGCAGGAACCAGGGATGATAGTAAGGGAGGTGACAAGCATTGCCTTTGCCCTAAATGATCTGAATGGGTAATGATTTGAGTCTTATAAATGATTGAGAGACCTATCTGAAGGGAATACACCTTCAGCATGGCATGGGCAGCCTGTTAAGGTGGACTGGTGCGCTTGAGCGGACGCACGTCCTGCCTGCGGCTTCTGCTGGTCCTGATGCATCCTTAAGAGAGCGCGTGTGGGACGTGGCTGAAGTCCCTGAAAGCATTCCTCTCTCACCTCTCTTACCTCCAGGGATTGAGATGCGCTCAGACGTTGACTCCTCTCCTCCACCAGTCTCCCTCTGTTGTTCTCTCTGTATTTCTATCTATCGCTCTCCATCTCTTCCTTTCTCCCTCTTTTGGACGGTGTTGAGTGTTTTCCTCATTGGCCAGTTGAACTGGTCTGTGAGATTCCCGATTGCAGCATTCCAGTTCCAGTGAACTCACAAGTGAGTTCACTGGAACTGTCTACAAAGGAGCATGAGGCAGTCAGCAAAATGTCATATTCATGTGTGTTGTCGTATTTATGTTTTTTGTGTATTGATCTGCATTGAGTGGGGAATTTATTGTTGGTGTATAGAATAACAGAAATTATGCGTATATAATTCCCATAAGTTATCACTGTAATGATTTATATTTCCTCATAATACATCTTTAAGATTTTAGTTTTCTTCGTGCTGACTAAAGACTCCATAAGGCCCAATTACACCCTCTTACCATTGCCTGTCAGTGGCTGCAGTGTCCACCTTGGCCACACTGGGGCACTCCAGACCCTGCCCACTTTCCTCTCTGTTGTGCTAGAAAATTCTACACTCACTCACTGAGCCTTTTCCAGAATACCACGCAAGAGGAGGCGCGAGGCGAGTGATTGCTCAGTAATCGCTAAAGGATGCTACGGGGGATTTTCACCACTGACAATGTATGGAGTCTGAGAATAATCTTAAATCCCGGCATCAGCATCCAAAGTGTGGACTGAACGGGTCGGTGATGATGTGCAGACGATAAATTTACCAAATATGTCTGTGACCCACTAATGCTGCCGTTTGTGAGAACGGTGCCTGTAAAAGAGAAAAGATTTTAAAGAGTGAGTTAGAAGGGACTACATTTTAGGTTGCACAGGAGAGAAGAAGGCTATTAAACCGTGACCCGAATCGTAATGTTAAATGCTAAAGGACAGGTGGTTCGGTTAACAATCTTACACTGTGTTGTAAAACAAGAAGAAAAAAAAAAACTCAGCCATGTCTGATTTAATCTGCAGAATTGAAACCATTTACATTCCATAAAGCGACTTGATTAACAGCGGATACTTTCAAAGAGAGACCCCCTTCATGTACCTGTTGGCAAATGCTGAACAGCAACCGCACAGCCATTATGTTAGCTGGTAACAAATTGCTCATATGTGCCCAATTTAAGCAGCGCTCCACAAGCAGAGAGCCCTTGTTATCCCGTGCCTGGTCGCCTACCTGACATCTGTACGAGAACGCCGATCTATCTTACAGGCATAGACAGCTCGGCTCTCCAGCGGGAGGGGTGGGGGGGGGGAGAAACTGTGTGAACAGGTAGAGCAGGACTTTATTAACCACTCAGCAGTTTGTGACCCGGAAAACCCAAATTACCCCAAACCCCTCTCGTCTGCGCGGCCCGGGACACGACCGTGGTGCTAAGGGAGCTCCTAATCGGCCCCAGATGGGAGGCCTGCTCTTGATCGCAGACAGTAGCTGACCCAGCCAGGCTTCATGCTCCTTACGGCACCTCCCACCCCCCTTACTCTTTTTAATTTCACCTCTGCCACCACCAGCCCCTGTTAGAGCCACTTTATAGACCACAATATGTGTGTATAAAAGAGCTGTTTTACACAGGAGTCCGTGGAAGCGTTTATGTCATGTTTGTGTGCTGTGAATGGAAATGATGGTGTTTTAGTATGAGCGTGGGAGGAGGGAGAAGTCTTGTAAAATGAATCTTGTTTTGTGTTTAAAAAAAAAATGATATGAAATGTGGGTAATTCCACCTCCCAGCTCAGTGTGTTTTTGATGTATGATGATATAAAATTGTGGTGTTTATTATGGTTCTGATTCCAATCGTATTAGCCATATCCAATTAGAGTTCTGTTTTTGTTTTCTGCCAGGGCATTAAGGCGCGTATTCTCGAGACCTTTGTGATGCTCTTCCTGCTGGCTTTGCTCATCCTGGGCATCGTGTGGGTGGCGTCAGCGCTCATTGACAATGATGCAGCCAGTATGGAATCACTCTACGGTACGTTTTTAAAGGATTCTGTGTCATTATTATTATTATTGTAAGTGTCTTGTAGTATTTTGTAGTAATTCTTTGCTTTTTTGCTTCTGGCAGACCGTTAGATGAGATCGATACGACTCTCATGTCTGTGCATTAACTATGAAGCTTGAACCGGGAGTTGGTTAGCTTAGCTTAGCATAAATACTGGAATTGATTAGCTTGGCTTTCTCCAAAGTAAAAAATATGTGCCTCTAAAGCACACAAATTAAAACATATCTTGTTTGTTTAATCCGTTCACAAATACACATTTTACAAGGAGTTGTGTGATGGAACTATATCTTGTGAATTTCCTTAAATGTTTAACTATTCTTTCCTGTCCTATAATGTTATTAAATTAATGTATTTTTTTCTGTAGATCTTTGGGAATTTTACCTACCATACCTCTACTCCTGTATATCTCTGATGGGAGGACTGCTTTTACTCAGTAAGCCACTTCATATCTTCTTATGCACACTGAAAGAAATACAGTATAATTGTTGATGTGATGTCGAGCTACCATCAATTTAATATTGCTTAATCTTTTCCCCTTGTTGTGGTTAAACAAGCGCGCTGATCACGCTGTTTTCTGTCTCATGTGTAGTGTGCACTCCTGTGGGATTGTCCAGGATGTTCACCATCATGGGCCAGTTACTAGTGAAGCCAACAGTAAGGATTCTCTGTGGTTGTTCTTTTAATGGTTTTGTCAGTAGAAATTTACAACTAGCAGTTTTTTTTTTTTTTGCTGAAAGACGACAGAGTTGAACTTGAACGCTCAGACTTGAAGCCACTGTCTTAGTCGAGCATTTACATGCGCAGCAGAGGACTACAAATACATCACCAACTCATCCTCCCATCTGCCATCTCTCCAGTCCCACTTTGGGCCTAATTATAACCCATTTCATCTCTTCCTCCTCTGCTCCCTCCCTTCAGATCCTGGAGGACCTGGATGAGCAGATTTACTGCATCCATTTGCAGGAGGAAGCCCTTCAGAGGAGATTAAACGGTATGTCTGTGGGAGACGTGTTGGCACATTATAGGGGAGGGGAGGGGTTGACTGCCCTATTGGGTGTGATGGAGCGCGCCACACTGGAATCAATTAGCATTGAAAATTCAGCCACACACAAAGAGACTGACATGAACAGACACTTGCGAAAAAATCAACACACACACACACACACACACACACACACACACACACACACACACACACACACACACACACACACACACACACACACACACCACACTACAGCAGCCTTTCTCCACCACTGTCTTACGCTCATAACTTTCTGCTAAAGGGCAAAGCAGCCACATGAGCAAGGACCATATTTTATGTTTAGGAAGTTTTTAAGGATCCATTTAAGACACTGGTGAAATGATTGCCTCATTTAGGCCTAGAATGGTAGCCCGGGTAATAGGATGGAAATTAAATCTTTTACAAGAACTTTTGGCTGAATCCTGTGGACATTAAAGAGACTTTTCAGTGTCTCCTGAAAGGAGACAAGGAGCCTTGTGCTGTTCTCGGCCACAAAAGGA
This sequence comes from Ophiodon elongatus, assembly GCA_016806645.1. Taxonomy (NCBI): domain Eukaryota; kingdom Metazoa; phylum Chordata; class Actinopteri; order Perciformes; family Hexagrammidae; genus Ophiodon; species Ophiodon elongatus. The sequence continues at coordinate 101,131 of JACSYO010000608.1, read as the reverse complement.
TAGTTTAAAGACTTAAAGGATGGTGAAGATTATTTTTTTAGCCTGCATTTCCTTTTCATGTCAAACCCCTCGGTGTTCCCAAATTCCTTGTTTGACATTGAATAATCTCAAACAGCAGGAAGTATTTGGGCCGAGTTCCAAAACCTACTTTAATATTAACTCAAGCACGCAACCAAGTGTACAGATGCGAGTAAATGAAGAGGATGAGCGTCCTTTCAAACCATGGAGGTAAGGGAGATCCCTCCCTGATAGCGCATGTTTTCGAATGCCACACCGGCCAACTCCATAGACTGCCACCAATGCGTATGGTTCCTTCGAGCTCCTTCCACGCTGCCCTGCTTTGAACTAACTGAATAATTGTAATCTGTCCCTTATCATCTCCAAAACTGTTTGAACTTAACAAGTCTCTGTGAGGCAAAAACAAATAAAATAACTGTGGTCAACATCTTTTTGTGTGCACTGAGGCCAAGCTGCAGTGCACGTTTGCCTGTTTTTAAAAAGGTGGGAATTAGAGGCAAAGAAGAATGTTGACGTGAATGTTTTCATGCTGTATGTAGATACACATGCTCAGTGTTCGTGCTCACACATGGGTGAAACTGAAGCTAGACTGGTGTCCCTTTGATCTGCTCAGAGCGACTACAGTTCAGGAACAGTTCAGAGGACACACTCCGGAGGAGCGGTGTTGTTGTCTTGCTTCACCTGTGTCCGCTCTGCATCCAGCTCCTCTCACAGATCCTCTGACCCAGTTTGTGTTTACAGATGTGGACTGTTGCGCCACATCTGTCGATGCATCAATGTTTATTTACACGTCTGGGCCTTTGTTGTACTCTCTCTCGCTCTCTCTTTGTGTCTGTAATTGCCCGTTTGTAATGACATTGTTGATATTGTAAGTCTTATAGTTCAGAGGGTTCATTGGCTGATTGGACATGTGCATCTGTTTTTACTTGTCATGGGTATGATGAACCTAACATGCATAATGTTTAGAGGCATGCACCCAGAACTACCCGATAAGCTGCTCACATTTACTTACGAGAAACCAGGTTTTGCAATTTACTTGCACAATGTCGCAGCCCTTCTTTACTGCTTTCAAATGTATTCAGGCTTACGTTTACATAAGTTATAGATATCCCAGACAAAATAGGTTATTTTTTAAAGTTATGGTTCAAGCAAAAATGCCGAACTTTGCAGAAAGCAGCAACGATGTTAAAAGGAAACACACAGCGGTTGTTAAGTCTGAATCACGGACCAGTATGAACACCTGGCTTGATCTCCTGAATATGAATCTAAAAGTATCTTTGAGATTAATCTTCCCTGCTTGTACGAACTTAGTTGTGTCGGTGTCTCAAAGAATTCAAGTTGTAGATGCAAACGGAGCTTCCACCTAATGCCTATGAATCATACCTAATTAAATATCCATTGTGTGTCTGATTCCAATGGGTTATTCGCCTGGAAGATATTGTCTAGTATCCAGAGCAGACGAATATACTGCAGTACAGGCACTGTGACATACACACGTGTCCACGCTGCCCTCTCAAGACCCTGATCTGCTGATAGCCGACTAACAGAGCGCCTGTCCAGATGCTATGCGGCACAATGACCTTGCCGGTGCCTCTGTTGTCTCAGCATGGTGTTTAGCATATGTGTGGATGACGTAATTTTTCGACTGTGCTGAAGGTTGGAGAGGATACGTTGAATTACTCCGGGCCTTCCTGGCTGCCAGAAGCCTCACTCAGCATCTCTGCCTCGCTGTAACTCAGTCTCTTACTTGATGCTGCCAGCAGAAGGAGAAGGATATATTTAACTCCAGTTTAGAATGATGTCATTGGAGATACTGCAGTTGATATTTCAAGTGATGATATTGTTCTTTGTCTGCAGTTCGATCCGCTGTTTCTGATAGCTATTTAATCAATGATTTATCCGTCCTGGGTGACGGGTAAGGCCGTGTTTGGATATGGTATGCACAAATGTGATAGATTAGTTCACTACCCCGAGGCAGAGTGTTCAGTTCACCTCTGGAGGGGAAAGAAAAACTGTTGAACTGCCCGTGACATTTCCTGTTGTGTTGTGACTGCATTTGCTCGGAGGGTTCAAACTTTCCCCTGCTTAGATCCTGGGACAGGTATCTGCGAGGGCACAGACAAGACTGTTAAGTCTCTCTCCCCATCTATCTCACGTCTTTTGCCTACTTGAACCCATCCAGACAGGGCGTGTCATAATAGCAGAGGGAAGAAAAAGGTTTGATCAAAGTGATTGGTCCTTCACTCCTGTAACAAAGATGAAAGATGGTATTTTTATTGCACGCTAGTAACGGTGTAACACTGAACTAATTGGTCTTGATCTGCCAATCACCCCAGGGGATGCAAATGGATACTCTTCCACTTTGGCCCCTAGGGGCCTCTGCGCTAGTGCGTCAAGTTGGAAGGAAAACAGAGTAAAATAGATAAATTAGCCTTAAATGAGCCGGCCTTGTGGTTTTCCTGGAGAATCCCTTGCTGTCTTCTCCAGCCCACTAAACCAGTTGTGGCATGTGCTAGACAGCTCCTGACACAAGAAATTATTTTGACTTGTTTGAGATCACATTGTTGAGTTCAGAGCAGGATTACTTGTTTTGATGGGATTTCTTAATAAAAATAAGTCAAATACCATATGCTCATCCCATAAGACATTTTGAAGTTAACATGATGTAACGTGATATATTTGGTGTGTGAGAAATGCCTGTAAATACTGTTTTTCAACTGAATAATCTTTTCTTTTTTTTTACTATTTTGACTAAATATTTTAGTTGTTTTTAGTCGTTGCTTCTTAGATGTGACCATTTTCTACTTTTCATTTATCATTTTAAGTTGAATAACTGTGTTTTGGACTGTTGGACAGACAAAACAAGAGTCAATTTGTTGTTTCCAGAATTCTTTGACATTTTCTCGACTTAATGTTTAATCCATTCAGTGACTAAATTAGCTGCATAATATAAATAATCGTAACGACATCTGATCATGCAACAAATTAAGTTAATTCCAATGGTTTCTGTTTCAGCAGGATCGTCCTCACACACTTATACTCGAGGAAACTTTACTCTGCAGCTCAACAAAGAACTGGACAATGTTAGAAATCAGAGGAATAAATTGGGTAAGTATTTGTATTATGCAGGACTGATACATTTTCTCTTAAGACCATGAATTGCCATGGAAATATATGCCAAGAAGTAAGCTTTTTACATATTGCTGACAGGCAGCCGCTTTCTCCCCGTCTGCCTTAATTTCTTAATTTGGACATGGACCAGAACTGCTTGATAATTTTCCATCCATTTTAGGATATTATAAATGAGGCCTGAGTCTTTTGGGGAGCAGGGTGGGGGGAGGAGAGCACAAAGGCACTTAGGATATTGGACAAGATGCAAACTTTATATTGTAGCAAGCCTTTTAGTGATGTCATTAATTTAGAAGGATGGTGCATATAAAGTGCACTTGGCAAACTTCTCGGGCAGGCAGGGTGGGTGCACTTTGAGAATAAGGAGGACTAACAAGGTTGGAAATAGAGAAAGAAAGTCAATATGGCAAGGACTAGAGAGCAGTCAGATACACATTGTTGGGTACTGTAGATGTCCTTAATAGAAGATATAGTGCATGTGGTCTACAAGCTGTCAGCAGTGTCTACAAACATGACTGATGAGCTGTTGAAATAAGAGAAAGATGGAAGATATGAACTTGAAATGTTTCATCTGGCTTAAAAGAACAAGGCACAGTAGTTGCCCACCTGACCAAAATATAAATCACAGAATTAATTTTGTAGCATTTCTTTTTATCCAGGATTTATTATCGTTTCCACTAATTAAGGCAATGATGACTAGTGTGACTAATTAAAAAGGAAGAGCATCATTTTTTTTTAAGGTTATGAAATGTATATTACCTGTGGGCGATGGTTGCGATGAGAGGTGAGATTGTGTTTTGCTACACACACTCACGATATGTTTTACCAAACCAAGCTGTACAAAATAAAGCCAGAGGGCTTGAGGTTTCATTATTTATCTTTGATGAGCATATTAATTATCCAGTAGTGGAAAGTGGTTTGTATCTCTGAATCTTGTAATTAAAGAGTTGGTTATACATCTATATCTTAAGACTAATAACCTCACATTTTGGCTCTCATTTCCACCCAGAGAGAAGAAAGAAAGCATCGGGTTGGGAGAAGAACTTGTTGTATCCCATAGTGATGCTGAGCCTGCTCGCAGGAACGGTGAGTGCTGTGACTGACCTATCATTAAGCCCAAACTGTTTACTCATGGCGTACACAGCCTGGCTGGTGGCCATTGGGACTAACACCCTGTACCTCAAATCCTATCCTCTTAACAGTTCTGAGTCTGGGTGTGGAAACTACTTTTGTTTAATAGCTGTTTAAGACAATGCTAAATAGCCACCATTTTCAAGAGATTACAGTGTGGGAATGCCTTTTCTGCTTTCTTCACGGCACGTGCATCAAACATCCCCACATTGTTCAGGTTTGAGTAGCTTAACGTTGGAGCGTTTTACAATCACAAGATGGTTATTATGCATTACCATACTTGCGTATCAGCAATGCCACCACAATTAATTATATCATGATGCCGGATACTCTGAGGATTTTATAAATGTTTTTATAATTATACCATGTGTAAACAAATCTTTATCTTCCTCTCTGTCTGCAGACACTCTCAGTTCTTATGGTGGCATTTAATATCCTCTACCTTCTGGTGGATGAGACTGCCATGCCCAAGGGATCCACGGTAAGCCCACTGTAACCTAACCTAAGTACGTTTTTACTCCCCGCACACACGCCCAGAATGTAAACTGCAGAAGAGCTTGCCTATCAGACCTGCCATGCTCCTGGCGGGGACATAAATCAAATTCCGGATATGCTCAGATGCTTGTTGGAAGAAAAGGCCCGACCAGATGTTAATCAGGCTTGAACCTTGTGCCTCTGGTTTTGTTTTGGAAGCTCATTGAAAGTCATTTCACAGCAGTGTGCAGATTCAATGAGCTCGCTACGTGTCTCAAGTCCACAGTGGGTGAAGCGGCTGCTTCTCCTCCCTCCTGCAAAGGCAGACAGGGCCAGGTGAAGGGCTCTTACTGTGAGGCAGCGTAACTGAGTGTGGAATGGCTCTTAGAGATTTTCATCTCCGCCTAACATGCAATGTGTTTTAAGCTCTCCTTATCTCATCTCATCTGCAGTGACAGAGAGGCGTGCGTGCATGTGCTTGTATGTGTGTGCGTCTGTGGTTGCATTCTTGTCTGAGAGGGGGCAACATAATGTATCCTATTTCTCCCTCATTTAATTTTGCGTCTCGCGGGCAACTGACAGAGCTGCCCTCGACATTCCAATTATTTTATTGAACAGAGATGTTTTCTTTGGCATGACGCATCACAGAAAATCCCCCAAATTACACTTGTCATGCAGCTTGAAGCTGTCTTCCCTGACAGTGTGGCCTCCCTAAATGGTTTATACGTTTGTTGAGCTGGATGGATGCCACACCTCTGATGATCTCACAGCACTACGAGGGCTGTGTGGGGGGGTGGGGGGGAGTCTCGTCCTCCAAAACAATCGATACTGATATGATATCCATCTATCCACCGCGTTAACCCTGCCCTCCAGCTCTCAAACTCTCTGCCCCTCAAGCACAGAAATGCCCTCGTAGTTACCCGCACACTGTCGAGAAGAAGATAAGGACAGAGGAGAGAAAGTGACATAAAGAAGGAGAGAGAGCGGCTGGTTTGAGGTCTGAAGGAGGAACTGTCAGAGTTAAGAGACTGTGGGAAAGTCAAATGAGGCCCCGATGCGCTGATTGTTGTGGGGGGCGAGCACAATGGAAGTGCCCTGTCAATGTTTGTCTTCCCTTCCTACTAAGCGTCCCGCCATAGCCCTTAGCATACTGAGCAGTGCCCCAATTGGCTTTACGGAGCAGAGGATGGAGGTGGAGAAAGATGATGAGGAGCTAGGAAGAAAAAAGAGAAAGAGAGCAGGGAGGAGAAACAGGTGGATGGAGATGAGGAGCAGAGATGCTGTAGAAGCAACAAGGGGGGGAGGGGGAGGAGGAACTGGAGCTGGCTCTGGCTCTGTAAAGGACAGTGTGTTTTACAGCTTGATGAACAAGCACTAAGAAGGACCAATAAAATAGTTATTGCAGGCCCTCCTCTTTGGTAGCCACAACACTTGACACTGTATTTTGTGAAATGGACAATTAGCTGCGATTGGACTCCAACTTTCACCTTACTAAAGTTGCCCTTCTCTTAAAACACAAACGTGCATGACGTACCTTCAAACGTCCTGTGACAAGCGTACCATAGCTACAGCTTTATGTACAAAAAAAAAAATGGAGAACTATCTTTCGGCCCACCATAAACAATGTGAATTTAATTAAAAAATCTATAGCCATAATTCTGTTCACACCCAGCAGAGCTCAGAGGAAAGGTTCAATTCCACAAAACCATCCCACCTTTTAACTAACTTAAAACTAATTATAGGAAACCAAAGGCTGAAAAAATGATTTATTTGACAAAATGGATAACAGTGAGAGTGAATGCACCTCTGGGACTACTGTTGTCCCACTCTTTGGCAATACATGTCCAAAGCTACACAGTTAAACAGTTTGAAGAATGGCAAGATGGCAGTGAGAATAAATTTGTGAAACTACTATGGCCAGGAGAATAGATAGCACAACATAGCCATTATTACTTCAATGATTAAAGATAGACCCACAATATGGGTTATATCTGAGCAAACGAGAAGTCTAATTTTGCCTTTCTGATTCAGACATCTAGAATTAAAAAAAAAATGTCAGGCCGTGAAGGTAAACCAGTGCAGCGAAGGTGAAATTACCATAATTTCCACTAAAACACAGACCCACACAATGCTGCACGAGAACCAAAAACACTATCGACATGCCAAAGAGGTAGGCAGATGTGTTACTACCATGCAGTATCTAGACCTGTGAATGACTAACAATAAAGGCATAGGCCACCCAATAATCGTTGTCTTCTTAGTTTTAAAACCAAAAAAAGCCTAATAGTTAACATAAATCAACATTCCACATTGTAGAATTTGTTGTTGACACAATCTAATTAAGAAAATCTGAATCTATTATATAGATAGATAGCTACTTACATTAACCTACAGCGTCTTCATTAGCGTGTGCGATGCACGCAAGCAGTGACTTTATTGAGAATGCGAGCCACTGCAATGTTCGGAGTGAGGCAGGCAGACGAGACGTTCAACTAACGTCAAGGCTGTGAAATAGAATGGTCCACTTTAGGGGTTTCCCAAATTGGAAAATGGGCTTGAATATGGGAAATATCATCCCATGTCATCCCTGGTGTCTATTTAGCAGGTTATTCTTTGTAAGACACAGCTTTCAACAGACTGCAGGTGCAACTCCTCTTGAGTGGTGGGGTCAAATAATGTCAGTCTCCAACTGAAAACAACCTAAAGTCAGAGTTAAAGGTGTTGGTCACATGGAGCCCTCAGTTTAAAACACATGCGTTTGCTGTTGGGTGATTCAGACTTGTATGTCCGAACCCTTTCAGAACTCTGTACCTGAAGTAAATGGCAGCTTTATGTATTCTATTTAATTTTTGATTGACGGATTCTTTCTCCTACTCATTAGATGATAGCCGGTGTGCAAGAGGATATGGGTAGGGAGTGAGTAAGAGTTATGACTATGTGAAAGGCAGTAAATTAAGGTAACAAACATATATTCTAATAATTCTGCTCTATCTTTGAATAAATACAATTTTAGAAAAATGCCACCATTACTGCAGCGACCCACCTGAGGTCAAATGGTCAGGATAATAAACACACACACACACACACACACACAACACTGACGACCACGCCATTGCGCAGGTATTGCGAGGTGTTAATCTTACTAGCTACAAATGCAATGTGTCAGCTAAAAGAGCCGTGGCAGGCAGCACGGACAAATCTACCAGTCCTCCCTCCCCCCCACCACCACCCCACCCCACCCCACCCCACCCCTCCGCCAAGCCTTCCCTCTCTTTGACACACACAAACGCACACTCTATCACCCTTCCTGCTTGTGGAATAAAAAGAAGTAAGAGTTGAAAGGAGGCGTACTGTGAAAGCTAGCTGTCATAAGCGCGGGCATACACGCATATTGCGAGTGCACACACAATCTTAATGCATGCCCACCCTCCCTCCATTAATAAATTACATCAGATGCTGTCTGCTAATTCCCTGTGTAAGAGAGAGAGAGCACTGCACCATGGCTCTGCAGTAAGCTCAGGGATGACAGTTGCATTAAAAGGCATGAAACAACCTGCCAGGCTTTCCTTTTTTCTCCAGGCTCTTTTACAAAACAAATCAAGGTGGGTAAAAGAACAAAAACATAAATAATAACCTAAAAACTAAATCTAGGACCATACTCTAAACATCTACTATGCAACTGTAATATGTATTGAAATTGCAAGAACAGTAAATAATGTATATAAGCACTGTACATTGATGTCATGCATTATTTTCGCAAGGTGTTGTATTTGAATTGCATTGCTATACAAATAACCTGCATATTGAATATAACCAGCTATGCACACATGACAGACAGGATAGAGGATAGCATGGTAGTATTTTAGACTATTAAGCATTTGGGAAAATACTGCACAGTCGTAATCATATATACTTCATATCCATACGATTATCTACAATATCTGAAAATGCAGCATACAGTTTTAGGAACTTTTTTAACTTGGATCTGTGATTTTAGTATTTTCTTATGTATGAAAGTGAGCAGTCGATGGTCATGATGCATAATACTGTAGGTGCCTCATACAACACGCTGATCCCTTGGAGGATCAACCCCGGTGCCAAGTTTGACAAAAGCAAATATTTATCATTTGATTACACAGATGCTTGGTATGTGCAGCATATGTAGATGTTCCTTTTTCCTGCTCTAGTTTCAAAAGGCCTTTAGGTGTTGAGGGGGGTGGGGGGGGTTACGCCTAGTGTTTGCCAAAGTATTTGTTTTGTTGTTTTTATGTTTTTGGCGTGCGTTCAGCCTGTACACTCTTCTTACCGTAAGCAATGTGCCGTTTTTGTTTGAACACCTGTTCACATATTGTATGATCGACAGTGATTTGAAAAGAGCCTCTTTCATCTTGTTCCATTCATTACTTAGCCAATTTAATTCTGTCCTTCTCAAGTGGGGAAATTCTTCATGCACCGCATACTTACTTTGCAGGATTTCTGTAATTGCATGTGTGTGCAACTGCCTGGCATGCCGTCGTTTCCCATTTTCTGTTTTTATTTGTGATGTCTTTATTTAAGATTGGCGTCTGAGGCCACTGAATAACCCAGTCTTCTGTCTGTGTCTTCATCTTCCAGGACCGAGGCATTGGGAACACCTCTCTGTCCACATTTGGCTTGGCTCAGGCGGTGCTGGAGATCATCCTCATATTGTATCCTTTAAGTGCCCCCCCCCCCCCCCCTCCATTGTTTGTGGCCAAAGTAGCATGCTCCATGGCCAAGAGCAACATTGTCAAGCCAGCTTTGTTTACCCAGGACATAGTTCAGCCGGACACCTTCCGGAAGACACGTTGTGCTGTTTCGTCACCTTTTATCGTAGCTGAAAAGGTGCAGACTAGGAATACTTAAAAGGCAACTCAAAGAAGCTGCTTTGCTACCAGCAGAGAAGTGTTTTTGCTCCTTGATTGATTTGCTCAACAGCTACTTGATGGTGTCCTCTGTCGTTGGCTTCTACAGCCTGCGAGTCTTTGAGGGACTCACTCCCAGGAACGATGACACAACCATGACAACGGTAAAGATGGGATGGAAGGACGGGGTGTGGGGTGAAGTGGGGGCAAGGGTGCTGAGATTGCCCCTATGGTGCTGCTGTGTTTGGGACCCCCTGTGTTTCATCTATTTCCTCTTTTTTCCCTTCCTCTCACTCTGAACTCCTACTGCTCACTAACGTTTTCCTCAGGGCCCCCTCAATGGCTTTAGTTGATCTGTCCAATATTTGTTTGTGGGTTGCGCAAACACTGGCAAAGTGCAAGCCCCTTTCTTGTACATCACAGGGAGAGTTGGGGTTTTTTTTAGTGGGGGGGGGGGGCGGGGGGTTTTCTCTGTTTGGCACCTATTCACTTGGTAATGAGTTTGGGAGTGGTGAGGCTTGTTAACTAGCCATGACGCTCCAGTGAAAGGGCTTGAAAGGACAACAGAGAGAACCTGGTAATGAGCAACTTCAGAGGTTCTAATTGTACAATATGTGGAACCAATTTAACATCAAGTGATGTGTGAGCACGTCATAGCTGAAACTGTTGGTGCAACGGGTGCTTTTTCCTCACACGTCTCATAACTGTACGTCATATATACTCGAACGATCTTAAGTTTGATTATCTGTTAATTTTGTAGATCATTGGTTGCTGCGTCTCCATTTTGGTCCTGAGTTCAGCCCTGCCAGTGATGTCCAGAACTCTAGGTGAGTACAGCTGTCTGAGTGTGCGTGTGTGTGTGGTTAAGCGGGTACGCTAATTTCCCAATTCACATAAAGCCTACATGTACAGATAAAATGTTTAAAGAAACATTTTGCTATCTTTGTACAGAGCCAGGCTAGCTCTTTTTCTCTGTTTTAAGTCTCCATATTAAGCTAAGCTAACCAGCTGCTGGCTGTATTCCTATTCAGTGAAAAGACGGAAGAGTGGAATCGATCTTCTCATCTAATTCTTCTGATTCCGTTATTTCCCAAAATATCAAACTATTTCCTTCAGAGAAATGTAGGTTGAACTGAATTGTCGGAGATGTCATAACAACCTCGCTGCTAACAACCAGAAAGAGTAAATGCCCCTCCCCCACCACTGTTTTCAGACGCCGCCACAAACGGCAAACCATTAAGGTTAGCAAGTTGAATTCTCCTATAGTTTCCCATAGTGACATTAGAAAAGAGAGCAGGGTGAAGGGGTAAAAATGACAGGGGTAGCACCACCACAATGGCACTAATAAACATGCAGAGTGCAGAGCACAGCTGTTCAAATAGCACTACTCTGTGTGTGTGTGTGTGTGTGTGTGTGTGTGTGTGTGTGTGTGTGTGTGTGTGTGTGTGTGTGTGTGTGTGTGTGTGTGTGTGTGTGTGTGTGGGAAAACGGACGGAGCGAGCATACAGTGACTCATTGGGAGCTTTACAAAATATCAACAGGTTCTGCTTTGTGACGCTGAATAGATTAAAAGGAATAAATACATGAGACAGAGTTGAAGAGAAAAGGCCTCCTAGCTTAAGAAAAAAAAAATAAAAAAAAGACGCGGAGAGTTGAGATTGACGAAGTGAGATGTTGAGAGACAAAAAAGGGTTTTGTGTCTCGAAGAGGTGAGGTGTGGGAAATATGCTCTGTATAAGAGAACGGGGAACTGTACCACAACACAAAAAGTGTGCCAAAGTCTGTCTATGTCATTAATGTAGTGACACGTAGTGTGTTATCTCCCAATGCATACTGTATCACCACCAGTTTCCGCACCATATTGGTTGTTTGGAAACTCCAAATGGAAAGTTTTTAAGTTGAGTGGTTGAAGTTTATCACATAGTTTAGACGTGTTGGTCATCGTGGAGTTTGATTTAAATTTGTGGAACAAACTAATGGTGTTTTAACAAACTCATCTCATCTCTAGTGCAGGTTTGCAGAATGGGGGACTTTTTCATTCAAAGCAGATATAATAGATTTTTTGTAATAGACTGCTGCCGTGAATTAGCATTGCACGGGATCCCTCGACAAAACAACGGGATTTTTTTCTCTGGATTTGGTATTATTGCAGAAATAGGTTTTGTGGGGTTTTTTTTTTGTTAATTTTCACAAATGAACACCACTTTTATGATTTTTGAAGAGTAAATGCAATTGATAGAAGTACAAAGCTAAAGTTCGGCTACACCGTGGTTGCGTGAGTATAAATAACGAGGCTGTAAAGGCGGACCGGTTAGCGTGATGACGTTTTGTCGTCTCATTTAGCCACTTGTTAGCCAACGCCTTATTTAAGACACCTTAAAGCTTCAAAATTTCACAGGTGGGGTATTTACTGATTTACTTTATGCCGTAGAACTAAACGTTAAATTTCTTAAGCTTGTATTAACCACAGACCTTATTTCAGGCATCTGACCAAAACCAATGTGCAAAAATGCTAAGTCATTTTCTGGTTTTAGGACTCATTCCTGCAGCACTCTATAACAATATATGAAATTACAATGAAAAACAATGTCACAATGTGAAAGGGGTCACCCAAATCTGCAGCTCCCCTCGGCTCTACTGAGCGCTATAGTTAGTTTCAGAGCTTTGTTGAGCTGTCCGGCTTCAGTTCACTCTCACCGCTCACATAGTATCGTTTTAGCACAAAAAAAAGCACACAACCTGTGCAGTAAAACAAAAAAGAATCAGCAGGCCAAGTGTAAATATTTTAATAATCCTCTCACCAATGTGTATTGGTGGTCACCAAAGACAGAATCGAGTGTGTCTTTTCCAGTGGACAAATCTGCCAGTAGCATCAGATATTAAGTCCAATCCTGATGAATTTCTCATATGCTTCCTGGATGCATGACTAGCTGCATGCTAATGTCTCTAACTACGCTACTGTACCCCTGACATTTCAAATGCCAAGCATCTTTTTACCCCCAATTAAATTTTCTCAAATTACCAAGCCAAGATCAAAACCTTTGGCATTAAAGAGGGATGTAGCCAGACTACAGTGGCAAGCTGCATCGACTAGGGTCTCCATCGTCTCTTCACAGGCAATTTTGTTAAAGGTCCTTGATGCTTGCAAACTGCTTACTGCGGCTGTAAATACATCTCTCTAGACACTGAATCGATTGCCCAATCTAATTGACGACAGAGGCTGTGAAGATGTTACAGGGGAAGTAGAATGTATAAAGACTCGTGCCTCTCCAGTGTGCTACATCTGAATCTGATTTCTGCATACAGATGACTCAAATAGAAAATGGTTGTGGTGCATGGATTTAACATATATGTACACATCAGGTTGTTGAAAGCTTAATTATGTCCACGACTTTATTATTGGATGGCACAGCTGGCCTGGCCTTGTGGTAGAGTGCAAGAACACCCCCCGGATTGGCAGGCCAAAATGGATAAGCAGGAAAACAATAGGGTGTTGATGGCTTTTCAGGCCGCATGCAATCAGCTGTGACAGATGGTTTGAAATTGGTCTAGTAGTGTGGAGCTACAGTAAGACGAGCCTGCAGGAGAAACCACTCCTTCATCTCTGTCTGAAGGTCCTGGGAGAGGGATGAAGTGTACCTGCGTACCGTACCACCTTTGCTGCTATACTTAGTCACCCATCCTTTCATAGTCCACAGGGAACAGTCCGTACAATACTGTTACCCAAGACACAGCCACGGGATGAAAATAAGCACGTTTGTGGTTCAGTGGATCAGCGGCTGTTTGTGTAAGCCAGAGTGGATTTTTTTTTCTGTCTCTTAAATAAGATTCATCAATTTAGTAATGTTTTCGTGGCTAAAAAAATAAGAACATACCTGATAATATCAGGTGTAGGTTTCATTTAAGAGTAATCTTAAAGCACTTATAGCACTTGGTAGTTTGGCTTTCTTGAGGAAATTGTACTTTCTTGATGCTTGTTGTTCTGGGTTTGAACTCTCATGGTTGAATCACTTATTGTAAGTCGCTTTGGATAAAAGCGTCAGCTAAATGAAATGTAATGCAATCCCTATTCTTTGGTTGAAATCTGTCAGAAATTGTGCAACCCTTCACCTCCTCGGAAACTCACAAGATTGTGCTCGTTTATTATTTGAAATACATATGTCATCTACCTGAGTCAGTGTCCAACTCATCTACCTGAGAATACAGCTGGCTGTGATTCCATTGAAGACTTGGGAGTGGCTTTCTTTTTTTCTACCACCTTATTTTGACCAAAGGTGACTACAAACAACCTTTTTTTTTTTTTATATGAAAAAATATTTAATTAAATATCAATCATACAATCAGTTACATCAATGTTCACGCAGTTTAATATTTGTTTTCATCCTTTTTCATGCCGAGGTTATACCTGGAGCACACACTTTCAGTTTGGGTATTCTTAGTTGTCGAAAAAGCTGGACCATTGAAAAGAGACATTTCAATCCATCTTAGCTGAAGACAGAAATACATTCCTAAATGTTCCAATGTTCTGCAACCCTGTGCTTTTGCTTGGAAGAATTTAGCTTATAAACATCTTGTCCAGGGGAAACTTGCTTGTTGGTCATCACACCTCTATATTCGGACTCAACACAGTCAAAACAAAATAGTAATTGGGGAAAAATGTAATGTCTTGGCCATCACAGAAAAACAGATAAGTGTCGACTTGCTTTTTCCAACCCAGTTTTTTGACTTTTTTTTCTCTGTCCTACACAGGTATCACCAGGTTTGATCTTCTTGGAGACTTCGGGAGATTTAATTGGCTGGGAAACTTTTACATTGTCCTTTCATACAACCTGCTGTTTGCGGTCGTGACAACGCTCTGTCTTGTGAGAAAATTCACCTCAGCAGTACGGGAAGAGCTTCTCAAGGCCTTAGGTAAATTTATCTATTTATTTTTCATGTGTCCTGAGGGTTTCTAACCAGCACTTTTTTAATATACGACAACAAAATGAAGCCAGACTGCACCACATAATCTTTCATTGTCCTGCAACGTCTGGCAAACAATCCTGCCTTTGATATGCTGGATGTTCTGCAGAATATAAAGCAATCTATTTCGTAAAACACTTTGACTACTCAATTTCATCCCAATTTTGTAGCCATGAAGGTTACGTCTGAAACACTGACGGCACCAACCTTCTCTGCGGCTTTGGAGGGAGAACGTGTTTATTTCTATCTTTTTTTTTTTTTCTAGACAGCACAACCTTGAGTGACAAAATGGAGGAAATTGCAGCTAGATCCAATGTGCTGCGGGACTGACATATGACAGAGGATGGGGCTAGTCTCAAAGGCTTGTGGTGACAGGCCCTGGATGTTTGATACACAGGGTGGGATAGGGTTAGAAAATGTCAGACCGCGGCACTGAGGGAAAAAAAAGCACATCAATACCTCTGTCTAAGTGAAAGTCTGAGGCTTTTTAATGAGATTTCTCTCCCTTATCTCCCCCTGCCCAGGTCTGGATAAATTGCAACTGTCAAACAGCCCCACGGACCCTGAATCTGGAAAGCTCTCGGCCAACGGGCATCAGAAAACTCTGTGAAAGGGACGATAGATCAACACACACACCTTAGCACAGCCAAAGGGAGATTTCGACAGGACTGCCTGACTACTGAAAGGTAAAAGGGATTGGAAGGAACTTAATAAACCCAGGCAGTGTCTGACGGATGCTGCAAATGGAGGCTGAGAGCAATTTAGCTTCGTGACATTCCATCCTCTGCGTCTCGGATTGGAAGCTGGGACAGAGCCAGGGATGAGACTGAGGAGTGAAATAGACTGGCATCACTGCAGTGACCTTGATGTTGACCTCAACCGCAACTGTGACTTTAAAACACCCATCTCTTGCTTCAGGGCGGCCCCCATCCCTCCCCCCGTCCCCAGCATTGTTACCTGTTTTCTGTTTTTCTTCTACTTTTCGCCCCTGCACTAGACAAAAGCAAGACGGTAAAGCAGGTCAAACAATGTCTTTTTTCTAAATCTTACATCTAACCAAAAGGCAAAAGGTTCTTTTTTACCACCATCTTCCTCCTCTGTACTCAATAGAGTAAATCGACCCCCGCGATTCAATTAGAGTAATTTTTATGTCAGTAAGTACATGGTAATTGGCGTCTGTGATACATGAAGCATTTGCAGTTGATGGTCTCCAATCATTGGTCTTTGGTTATGTGAACTGATGCAGGCATGATAAGGTGTCTATTTGTCCTTTTTTTTTTTTGTTTGAGCTCAAAATGTGAAAATAACAAAATGTGCTTTGTGAAGCATGAAAGAAGTCAGTTATTCACTGATCACATCCAATTCATGAAACTGCACGGCATCAATACAATTCACATTATATGCATTAGCACCGTCATTACTGATGGGCCTCATTCGTCCTTTTATTTGGCTTTACTGAAGTGCGCTTTAACTTTATTGACGATGTCATTAGTTTGTATGAAGTAGGGTAAGAACTTTTTTTAGGCGCTCTAGATTAGAATTGAATTGAGCTACTCTACAAATGGGAAACTATATGGGAGTTGTATCCACTCCAGTTCCAAAGAGCAGAATGCTCTAGTGCATTTGGAGCTGAGCCTGTGGTTGTATTTCCTAGAATTTTATTATGCATATGTTAAAAAAAAATGTCATCACATTTTTGCTCATCCCCCCCCCCAAAAAGAATATTTTAAATTCACAGGGCACAGAGAAATTTGTCAAATAGTTTGTCATCTTTGTAAATGTTGTATTTACTTGTACATATTATTTTGTGGTTCATACTTCTTTTGCATTATTTGGATGTAAATATTAGGCTCCTGTTGAAGCCCACTGAGGGTCTGACTCACGAAGCAATCTGTATTTTGTTGTACATATTTTTTTATAAACACCTAAATCTAATGCAAACCTGCAACAGTCTTCACATACAGAATGCATGAGTGAGAATGTGCAACTTTGCAGCTGGTAGAAAGAATTGGTGACTCAGGCCTAATTTACATGGAGTTGTATTGCTGCATAATCTTCTGAACTGTGATGTTCTTCGTCTCCAGTACCACCTTAAATGCCTTATACGACAAGCATCTCGCAGGCTTAGTGTTAAGGTTGTTTCCTGTTTCCTGTGTTGTTTGTTAATTAATGTACACGTACATGTATGTACAAGTACATCGTTGGTCTCTAGACAGTTCCACTGTGATCCCCTGTACGCCACCAAGTTTCTAGTCTCAAGCCAGCTAGATATAATGTACACGTTGCTTTTTTGCCATGAATGTTTTCACAGTAGCTCTTATAAAGTGAGAAGCTTAATTTTGAGACTCATTCATTACCCATAAGAGTTGAGCACTTGCTAGAATAGGGTTGAGTGAGATCTAATGATGTTATCTCTATGGCGTTATAGATGTCATGTGTTGTCATGGTGACTATAGTGACACAATGACAAAAGAAAAGGAATTAAAGAAATTTCAAGTTATATATGCATTTGAAACGTTTGTTTCTTAGGACAGGGAATGTTCTACATCAAAGCTGTCTACCATGGGTTGTTGCTATGTTACAAAGACTGGATTTAAAGAAAATGTTGCAACTCTCAGTTATGAACCGTTATGAACCGAGAATGTTTTGTAAAGGGGGACCTATACAGCTCCTACCATCCCGAAACCAAAGCAAGACTGTTTCTGATTTTGAAAAATGTCATTTCAAGAGCAGTTTTACCAAAATTCTTAACTGTCAAAAACATTTGGTAGATTTTCTAGTATGTTGTGTGCCATTTCATTGGATACTGTGAATAATCAACATGAGCCAAACTAATATGGAAAAGCTAAAAGGATGATACTATAAATTAGCAAAATATCACTTTAAATGTTGGATGAATTAGTAAAAGTAAAAAAGAAATGTATGACTTGATCTGGATGAACTACATTAACTATATGGCTTGAGTTGGACTTTTTCCAGTTCAATCATGGTTGTGTATACAGCCACTCAGCTGCACACTTTGGTAACAGGGAAGTATCACTCCCATAATAAAACGTTGCATAAAGAACTGGGAGACATTTTCTAGTCAAGCAAGCTTTTTTTGGTCTTTACAGTTCATCTCTGTGGTGTGTCGGGTTTCAGAAGTTGAGAGTTGGCCTGTAAGTGAAGCAGCTTTTTTTTCTGTACTGTCTGTATGTCAGTTGGTCACTGCACGTCAGTTTCAGTACATGTTTTGTGAATGTATTTTTTTACGATTTCTCAGTTCGCTAAATGTATGTTTAGTTATTTTTGATGTTTGTGTGTTTGCAAATAAACGTAGAAAAATGCTTTGAGAACATCTTTTCATTCATCAGTGTGACACCCTGGACATCAATACTGACAGATGAGTTCAGAGTAGTTTGGCATTTTGGGAAATACATTTATTCAGTTTTTTTGACAAACGTTGGATGAGCCAGCACATAAACAATAATGTATAAAGAACAATTTGTGAGTTTACAGAAAGTTACACGCTCTTACACAATGACAAGACTGAAGCTACTGCTATTGGCAGCTGGTTGCCAAGAAATAGTTCCAATAACGTAACTCCCGATAAAAACAAAACTTGTAACGTTAACATTCCTTTTCATGTACAGATTAAACTAATTAAAAACAATGTGTTATGCAATCGGTGAGCTTTAGAGGTTCTGTTCCCCTGCTGGGAAAATGTTGGCAATATTCCTTTAATCTCATCATTCTGTGTAAGATGTCATACTGTTTCTTTTCTTAGAATAAAGGGTACTTGTAGGTTATAAATATTACTAGATGTGACGATCTAAAATGCCATCTTCAATTAAATGTGTACCTAGTTAGATTAGTTTTGTGTGGTAGACAGATCTGCACAGGGGACAGGAAGGTCTGCTCTCAACAGAAAAGGCCTCAAAGGCCTCTAGACAGAGCTGATGGAAGAGGTGGGAACAGGACAGAAGCACGGTGCGCCGGCGTTGTTGATGGCTGGATGGACCGGCTTCTGTTGGGAGGCTTAGGCTACACAATGCAGTCAGGCAGATGGGGCAGTCCCAGACACCTCTCTGGACAACCTGTTGGAGAACACACAATACAAGTTAGACTACCGTAAGAACATTCACACCCAGACCGCTGCATAGTCCCAGCTAATTTGGTTCCTCGATGACTGGATGGGGAAATAACAGACTGTATCCTTGCCACTGCCATGTCATTATAAAGAACTCTAAACCAAATCTGTAAGCAACTACCTGGCGGGTTTGATCAGACTAGGTGATAACATGTTTATCAGTGATCCTTATAAAAACAAAGAAACACACGCACAGCTCCGCCAATGATTAACCAGAGACAGCTTCCTGTTTTTAGGGGCCAACATGCCCGGCCGTTAAATGTTTCATAACGAGCTGCACTCCGCTTTATAGAGTTTGCACCCGTGAAAAAGGTGCAAGGTATGTGTTGAAAGCACATTCACTGTTTGATACTCCATGTCAAGGCTGAGCCACTCCTGCCTTGTGCTCAACCTTTTCACACCAGATAAAGAAGAAAAAAAAAAAAAAAGAAGAAGAAAAAAAAAAAAGACATCTTCTTTGCACACACCCCGCTCCCTCTATGGAAAACAGTACTGGCTGCAATGAAAAGCCAACAATGGAGCCTTATGGAACAGCAAATCTTAATGTCTTTGCAATCCCTCCACGGCCGTCGAGGCGATGAAAAGCCTGCCGTGCATTATCAGACTGGGTCATGTTTTTTGTAAACACGGAGGATTATTAGCCTACCCACTGCCATTCATTTGATAAAGTCAATGATCACCACTGGAGAGGTGTACTTTCTATACAGCAGCTGTGATGCTGTTGTCCCCATGCAAGCGTTAACATGTCAAGGGAAAGGCAAGGCCGGGAGAAGAAGATATATTTTTACGGGGGGGGGGCCTTGTTTAATGATAGAAGTGGCTTCTGGTTCAGCGGAGTGTGACTTGTTCCTGACCTGGCTTTGTATCCGGTCCCAGTCGCTCTCCTGAGGTTCAGAGACGTGCTTTCTCTCCAGCTGCTGGAACACTCGTCTGCTTGATGACAGGGAGCGGTTGATATCACTCAGAAAAGCCTCCGTGTCGGTGTGACAGTATCGGACAAAGCTGTCATTCAACTCCTGCAACTTATTAGAAAAGGCATTTTAGTGGCACAAAGGAGGCACGTTTCATTCAGATGCACAATAGAGTCGTGTTTTCAGCGAGGGCTAATTGTTTGTGTGTATTGTAATGGCTGAGGCATGCTGACAGGGTGCAGTTGTGAAACAGCCAGATCAATACAGTCACATCTCCCACTAACACAGAGAATTCATGGAAACCAGTTTAAAAAAAAAGAAAGAGGGAAGACAGTGCTGGGAAACGTGGAAACCTTTTCTGTCTTCTACACAATCATTAACATGTTCCCTCTTCTGTCTCGTACACAGTGTTTGGGCGCATTACTAAAACTAATGAACTACTAAACGTTACAAAATGACGTGTCATGGAATTACTAATCTCTGTTCTTCTCACGGACTTCTGTAATCATTGTAATTATTTCTAATAACTTAAACAAATACAGCCCCATTTCTGCACCAGTTTAGCCAGAGGACAGAGTCCTTATTTCCCCCCCTCCCCATAATGTTATCCCTGGCTAAGTGAAGGAGGCTTTGAAATAATAATTAGGCATTCAGGTTGGGGAAAATAAATTGAAAATATAATTAAACAGAAGCGCCCGGTTTCCTCTAACGTTCTCAAATTGACTGACTTTAAAGACTTCTTTCCATTGTCTGTCCTCCCAGAACTCATCTGGCTTCTCCCATTTACAGCAGCTGTTGCTAAGCAACAATTAATGACGGCATATGCATGTTTATATCCAAAACATATTCAATAGTCAATGAATAGGCTATTTATATTCAGTATACGATCCAACAGCACTATGCAATTGATCAATTAACATAAATGTCTACATATAACGTAAGTAACAACATCTTCACAATTAAATAATAACCAAAACATCTCCACGACGACACTTATGGAAGATCATGAGATGTGGGTGAAAGCTCTGGAAAAGACAATTTGTTCAACATTTTCACTAGTTCAATGACCGTATGGGATTAAGGTTAAAATGATACATATACTGTATGTAGGGCTGCAACTGATGGATTATTAACAATCAATCACCAGCTTGTTGGTCTATAAAATGTACTAAAATAGTGACAAACACCCATCGTCTGAGCAACAGATCAAAACCTGTCGATATTCAGTTAACTATCACAGGAGACAAAGAAAAGCAACAAAATTCTCACAATTTAGAAGCTGAAACTAGACAATATTTGGCATTTTTGCGTGAAAATGTACTCAAATTAATTGATTACCAAAATTGCTGCCGATCATTTTCTGTCAATCAACTAATAGATGCAGCTCTACATGAATGTGTTGCACTAACGTTACATCTGGGGAATGCAATGTCAATACTGCTCAATGTGACTTCGAGTGGCACTAGCCTCAGCACCTGCACACATGCCCTTGTTTTCTCTCCGCGACACACCTACACACACATAAACACACATACAAAGCCGATCATAGTGACATCAGAATTGCTTTACTGCCAGGCTTTTATCACTAATTAAACCAAAGTTGACCATTTGGATGGAGGGTTTTATCAGCCTGGCTGACTTTTCGACAGTGAAGGCAAACAGTACAGCTCTGGTGAACTTTGCCTTGCTCTACAGAAGATGTGGAGGGGAGAGCAGAGAGAGGAGGAGGTGGAGCGCAGAGGCGTTATCTCACGGCAATCCATCTAGATGTCGGTAGTGTCCCCCTTAATGTGTTGACTCAGGGTCGGACCTCCGAAGTGAGTAAAAATTGAAAGCTGGTCATCAGGATCAGCTGATAAGATTTCTGAAACTAGGCTGAAATGTGGGAGTTTTTTTTTTTATTTTTTCCAGGAACACCTGTGGCTTCTTGGTACAAAGATGCTTTATGGCCTCCTGCTATCACAAGGAAGACTGAAAGAATAGGTTGCTCCGTCTCACACAGGTTCCAGCCCAGCACCAACACGTCTGTTTGCATTACAGTCAGCTAAGCAAATAAGTCTTCCCGCTGAAAATCAAGTCAATCAGACCTGTCAGCGCTGTGTTGCTCAGCTCACAGCTCTTGAAGATCATCCTCAGTGTGACAAAAGATATGAGACAATCTCATGACCACCCACAACCACTGAATCACACAACGTGAATGTAAAGTGGCTGACAGCGTCTATGACTCCATCCTAAGCATGTGGACCAGGACATGGCCTAATGTGTTAGAACACAGTTAATTGGCCCAGTAAATGCTGTGTCTTTGTTTACGGGACATGTTAAGGCATGGTTTATAGGCGAGATGATAGAGACTGACAGGGGGATGGGCAGGACACTCCGACCCTTGCAACACATTATGAGTGTGGCCCTCACACATTTGTCACTCCTGCTTAATCAGCCTGTTTGAAGCGCAGTGCACTCTGCATGATTACAGCTCAACATAGGAATAAATAGGGCCTTGAAGACATTGGACATAGATTGCATGTGTTGGAGCTATGACTATTTTAAAGCAGGGTTATTGGATGAATTTGTAGGAGAAATTACTCTGCATCCCTGAAGAACTGATGTTTGGTAAAAAGATAAGGTGACCCAGCTCATCTCTGGTCATCCAAGGCCTCAAATGGGGGAGGTTCACTAGGTGGCAATGTTCCCTTTTCCTGAGAGCCACCCTGAAGGCAACACAGCCTCAGAATCAAACGACCCCATCCGCTGGTTGCTCTTGAGGCCAATTTTTAAATAATCCCTTCATCAAGTCCAATCGTTGCATGAGTTATAGCTTTGAGATTGGACTAGAGAACAAAGCCTGAAATGACAATCTGCGTCAGGTATCCAAACATCCTGGTCAACCTCACCTCTTCACCCTTTCCCATCCAACACAGTAACAAAGCTATTCACACACTCACACACGCCAGACGTATATAGATAGATGAAGGAACTCCAGAACCCAAACATGAACAGGAGACATCGAGCTTTTGTGTTGACCCTGGAATGTCCAGACTGTTTGACGAAAACACAAAACTCTCTCCTCATTAGTGGACAATCAGTGTATGATTCACAAAGCATCAAAGAGGCTTGAGAGGGTGAGAGCAGGTGAAGGTGTGTCTGTGTATCTGCAGGTTAGCAGAGGGGTCAGCGAGTCCCTGAAACCCTCAAGACTTGACATCCGTCGCGAGCTTTGTTTGACTAACTACACAGTCTCAAAATGTCAGAGTGAAATGTAGGAGGCAGATGCTAGGCAATGTGACCTTATGTATGTGCAGTGTGATCCAAAGAAGCATGATTGATCGATAAGACCCCGTTGTGATCGCTGCAGATTTGAAGTCGAAACTCACCTTTGCCTCAAAGTATTTCCGTCGCAGCCGTTTGTCTTTTGGCCAGATGGATTTTCTCAAGTTTCTGTATCTTTTTCGAGCAAAGTAGCCTCGCCAGCATGCTTGAATTCTAAACACACACATACCCACAAAATACAGTCAAAAAGCCTCCGTCAAATGTTAGAAAAATGTGGTATGATTTTGAAGAACATTTTATTTATTGATTGCTATGACTATGTTAAGCTATTAGCTTCTTGGCAGGCCAATTAAAATGACTGAAAATGTATTGACATCATTTCTCATATCTAAAACCTCAACCAAGCTATAATAGCAAGTGTGGTCACATGTATTCCAACTCAGACATATACAGCACAAAAAGACAACTTGTGTACAAACATCATGGATCTTATAAATGTGCAACTACAATACGAGCAGTTTGATCATGCCTCCATGTTTTAATGTAAAGCAGATTCACTTTATTCCGCAGAAAATGTGCTGTATACATAAATTATTTAACAGCATTACTATTGATTATTTCCTGTATAAAGCATATTTTAGTATTAGAGGATAGTTTTTCCTTCAGCACTAGATGAAAGATGTTGTTTTGTCTCAGTCTCTTGGTGAGATTGTGTGTAAAAATTGTCATTGTGCATTATTGTGAATCTGTCTGTCCCATATCATTATTGAAACAGAAAGTACTTAATGCATTTGTTTATTAAATCTAGTGCGTGTACCTGGTGGCACACTGGTGTCTGAAGAGGCGAGCTGCATCATGGATCACCCGTGCCTCATACAGCTCCTTTCTGCACATCGGGCAGCACCTCCTCCCAGAAAACCTCTCAAAGGCCTGCAAACACGCTCTATGGAAAACATGAGAACATGACAGCAACACCTAAAAAGAAACAGTGACATGAGTTATTTAGTGTATCTGAAATGAAAATTGTATCATGCATGCAATTTCATAGGTTGACTGACTATATGGCTTGAAATGTCTCCAGAGGATGCTGCCGAACGTGTAGTGGTTTTCAGGTTTTCAAGTGCTTACAAAAAAAAGCTCTCATACAGTATACAGTCTGTGCACATGCTGTGTGTGTGTATTTGAGCCTTAAGCCATGCTAAATGTGTGTATTCATGCACGTATGAGAATGTGTGTATCTGCCTTTAAGTGTTATTTGCTGAGAGGATAGAGGGAGTCAGCAGGACCCCCAGTGGGCCGGCTGGGACCTGGACTATAGTCTTTTCTACCTGGGAGTGGGATTCTTTTATGGTCTGAAAGGAGACAGCCACAGCTATTGGGCTTGGCACACAAACCAGTTTACTCAGATCTCTGGAGGGCAGGGGGAGGCATATTGATTTCCCATTGTTTTGGCCTGACCAACACACTCCATCACCAGTGAAAGGGCCCCCTGCAGTGTACAATTTCCAGGAGCTCGACAAGCTATTAGACCACAGAGAAATTTCACTTCTCACAATGCTCTAAGGCTACAAGCTACGGTTTATGGACACAATATAGAAAGGGAATAAAAATGTAATAGAAAGCAGAGGACCATATATATTTTGAATCTATTCCTATTACAGAAATAAAATCGGACTTGTAGGAAAATAATATAAGATGAAGATGTGTTCACTATTAAATTCAACACAGCTGACTCAGAACAACCGCTGCTGTAAGCATTTTCAATTGTCATATTAATGCCTGAATGCGAGACTATGGCACAAAAAAAACCGCATTGTTAGAATATGAAGGTTTGCAGGAAAATGCCAAATCAACAAAGATTCCCTCCTGTCACTTTCCCTTGTTAGCAGGCTCTAATTAACTTTTTTTTCCCTGACTCAAACTAATATTTACATGCGCATCTATGGCAACTGTGCTTTGTGAGGCCGCCTATTCTAGTCCCACATTCTTGAGGAGATTGGCATCTTAAAAGGGGATCGGAAAGGTGTAAAGGACTGAATGACCCTCACAGTAACACACTGATTGCTACATCATCACGTCACAGTTGAGTTCCAAGGCAGTATGGGTAAATTTGTACAGTTGTCTACACAGATTAGGACATACAGGAACTGCAGGGGAGGAGGTGGTGGTTGGGGGTGGCTTTGTGTATGTGCCCATGTGTGTATACGGAAACACAGGTTTCCCTGAGGACAGACAGAACATTGGAAACATGCAAAAAAAAAGAAAAAAGAAAGAAAGAGCTCTCTCACAGTATTAACAGTAGTTACTGTGTTGGGGGAATACCTGAGGCTGAAGGCAAAACTCCTCCCTGCATATTGCACAGGGCTGTGCCGAGTCCCCCTGCTGAACAGACCTCGCCTTGACCCGAGTCCATTCGTCCTCCGTCAGTCTCCCTGAAGGGGAGGCCACCAAACCCAGCTTCTGAGCTAGAATACGTAGGAAAGATCCTGGTTCACAAGAAATTCACAAGAAATACTGTCTTTCTAAATTTCCCAGAGTGTTTGTTGTACCTAATGATAAAGGGGGTGGAGCAGAATCAAGCACATATTCTCTCTCTTCTTGCTGATCTCCTGTCTGCAGAGCCCTTTCCTCCACCCTTTTTCTGGGTGCTTTTCTTTTGCCGCACAGAAAAGGGTCAGAGAGTTGGAAATGTGGACGCAGCAGGTTGCGTGTGATGTGGTCTTGAAAGGCAGCCGAGGTGAGCACCAACTTGTTGCCAGCTTTAGATGTCAAACCCTGTAAAATATAATATAAATATCCATCACTGCATTTACATAAAGTGCTGCAAAGTTGCAAATGTAGGCTGAGTATTTATCTCAGACCAGGATAAGCAATAAATACAGCTAAATGCATTCTGAACCACACTGTCTAGACACAATAATGGCAAAATGCAGAAATAAATCACTGCATGGCCAAATGGAAAATGGTATAATTGCCAAAGATACGCAGCAACGAGTGTGTCAAATAAATTACTTTTTAAAACTGATACAAAGCGCGCGCATGGCCACTCCGACCTCATTTAACTCGTGCATTAGAAAGTACGTTGGCTGTTTTCAATACAAACGGAACCGTATGGAGTTCCAGTCACGCAGGTGTTTGCTATCTCATGAAGCTGGCAGGTGCAACACGGGCAACGGGACAACTTTACTTCGTCTTTCAAACGACGCGAGCTTCAAGTCGGACAATGTCCAAAGACTGCACGTGCGTGTTAGAAGAAACCCTGACGATACGTCTGCCATAGTTTTACATTTTAATGAAAGATAGAATCCAAACCTTCCGCATTGCCATCCTATCAACACAGTGTTGAGACAGTTACCAGGTAACCGGTCCAGACCCTCCTCCTCTCCACGTGGAGCCTCGTTGGTGCCTCTGATTGGCTGAGCTGAGACCTCTGGGTTAGCTGATTGAGGATTGTTTACAAATGAAAAACACCAGACATTTAATCGTGTGATGTTTTTCATTACATTTATATTTGAGAGCATCGTTCGTTTTTGTATTTGAAATTATGTTTTGACTTGTGAATTATGTAGTTATATTAATTATTCCAATGCTCAAATGGTAGTAGAATGTGACTAAGTACATTTACTCAAGTAGTGTTGCCTACTTTCGTTTTGTTGCGTGATTTAAACAAATTAGATATAAATAAAATTATACTGGAGTGGGTTACAAGTTTGTTAAGCCACAAGGAAAACAAATAAGGGATATTCTAACATTAACATTCTCATACATTAACCAAAGTAAAATCCAAAACAAAGAGAAAACAAGATTTTTTTTTTTTACTTTACTTTAGTACTTCTCTTCTTTACCCAACTACAATTCAGAGAGGAATATTGTAGGTTTACTTTTGTACACCACTTCATTACCTGAAAGCAATAGTAGCAAGTTGCATTGTAGATTAATACATTTGATTGGATTTGCTGTTGGATAGCATTAAAATGCTGCATTCAAGTTCATTCATTAGTAAAAGTAATAAAATAACTGTTCATTTTTTTGAAAATATAAAATTTGACTGATGTAAGATGTCAGACTTTTAATTGTAATTGTACTATTCTACTGTAATTATTTTTTTAAGTCAAAGATCTGAATACTTATTTTGCCACATGCTGCTAGTTTTACATTTGCAAAGTTTTTTATGTCTATCCCCTCCCATCACCATGCAAAGACAATTTTGCTCTTTAAAAACTATGTGCTGTGTCTCAATCTCACTAATGATTATTTTATTGTCAGGGAGTTGTCAGTGAATAGTTGGAACCTGACCAAAGGAGGTTAGTCTATGTGTCTATAGGTGACTCACCAAGCTGTCGTCAGAGTAGGCAGTGAACAAAGCTAAGCTGCTCATACCTGTGCTGTGAGCTAAGGGATCCCTCCCAGGTCACCCTCACATGGAAAACCATACACACAAACACACAGTCCACACCGTCTCTTTTTGTGAGCCTGATGAAAAGTTTGCTTTATAGCGCGGGGGTGTGTGACTTTTAAAATGCTTTGCAGCCTTGATTGACTTTGATGTGTTCAGTCAGAATTGGTGAAAACAGATGGCCGAGGAGAGGGCTAACGGTGAGGCCTGTCAATCCAGGGAGTCTTCTAAGAAAACAAAGTGAAGACCTGGCTCTGGAAGAGGAGGAAACCCCTGAGCTTCTCAAGAGGCTGCTGCATTCTTGAGATTAGGGCAAGAAAAACGCAGACCACTGCTGTTAATGCCCCAGACAAAGGCGTGGAACAATTTATTAGTTAAGAATTCAAGCTCAGAGCTCAATCAAAGGCCCGTCGTCCACAATGCCAGACTTTGGGCTTTGGTTTGTTGTTTTAAGTAAATAATCATGCTTAAAAGATATGGCAAAGATGGGGCTCAAGTCCCCCATAAAGCCTGCATTCTTCCAACTGTCATCAGAATGGATTTCTGTGTGCGCTTTTATTTTCAACAAGTACATTGTTTGTCTTTTTCTTCATGAATACCATTTTAAAGAGCTTTTTATTTAACTTTCTTCCCCCTGGACCTCTTTACCTGATCTGTGGTATTTTTGAAAAGACAACTCACCTTGACGTGCAAAGAGATGACGACTTAAGCGAAAGGTAAAAAAAAGAAAAAAGAAAAAAGAAAGCAGTAGGAACTGCTTTGCAAGTTTGCGCCAACAAGACGTTGAAAAGGAACAGTCAGTTCTTCAGAGCTCATGCATATGCAGTGGTGCTCAGTGAGATAGAGCTGGCAAGACTTTAAACTAAATCATCTTAGGCAAAAATATGCAAGACAAACATGATAGTAATCAATACTTGAGTAAATAAAGCACCTTGACTAGAGCGAACACTTTCATGATACTGAGTCAGTTCATACTCATAAAATGGGTCTGTGTCCATACATCACACACTGTGATAGAGTGCATTGTTGTCAAATGAGTAATTGCTGTGAGATATAGATGAGAGAGGGCAGCCCATAATCGTTAATTAACAATTATGTCAGCCAGTGAGATGACCAGGAGACCAATCACTTTGATAGGAGACAGTGGAGGGGGACAGAAATCAAATTATTTTATGACTTGACCCATAATGCTTCCTTAACATGACTTTAATCACTCCATGGTGGATAGGAGTCCCCCATGGCTATCTGGGAGTGAACCAGTCAGTGGAGGACAGCGATGCTTTACTATTTGCTGTTATCTCCTGCGTCATTGCTGAGTAAGTAAGCTATAAAAGAACACAGCCATCATTACAGCCGTTTGGTTGCTTTTTAGAGAGATGGAGCTCCTAATGATTAGACATGTCCTTTGTAAATGAAATACAAATCACCCCAGGCTTTTGGTTTTACTTCATTTACTAAGTGCTACATTACCTCATACTTGGACCTAACAATGGATTTCCTATAAATCTCCGGCTAGTTGAAATGATGAAGGGGCTCACATATCACAAAATGTGCCAGTGCTTATTAGCACTTGAGAAGTTATTGATCGGGCATTTTGATTAATATCCGCTGGGGGGCTACGGTGGCATTCAGGGGCCCTTGGAGGCCTGCTGTGAAACTGGCTGGGACTTCTCGCTCTCACTTACCTCCAGTTTGTGCTGACTGCCAGCCTGAGCTCTGGCGAGACGACAGCCACTGCAGCGCCTCGATGCCAGGAATAATAGGAACTCACCCTCTATTTCCCAATTCTTCACCATTATTCAGACATAATGAAAACAGGAGTATGGCTTTGGATGGTTTACTTGTTGGATATATTGTAGGCCGAGTGCATGGGTCAGCACCAGGGTAGGAAAACTGTTAAATAATTAACAATGTCGTGCTCAGAGCATATGGTACAAAATCACATACAGGATCCTGGGCTGGATTGTGTGAGACGCATTTTCAGTTATGCCAATTATTTGTGGGCAAAAGCGTCACACTCTAATCACACAGGAGCAGAGCAATTGACTGTTTGCTATGTGCCTCCCTTACTTACTGTTGAAATACCAACTTACCATATATTTCCACATACTGCAGTTTATAATGATAACAATGGCAAATTTACCACTTGAAATTCACGGTCATTTTTTAAACAATGGAGCCTTGATTTCAGACAGTGATAAGACAAAATCTGGCTTCTCCTTTCCACCCGGTGACCGTCGATTTGGTTGAAAAGACGACTGTTGCTTCTATCAGCAGTACCTAGCTAGCTAATTAAGCTAATGTTAGCGTCATGAGTTGGTTAAAAAACACTACATCTGGCTGACTTGTTTTAAAACACAAATCCTGTAAAACTAATCTTAAATATGCACTTTACTGTATTGTAGTTTAGAGCTAGTTAAACATATTAGCCTACAAGTATAATTAGGAATATTAAATTTCAGCTGTGAATTATTTAGTTCTGACATACACATGTTTTGCTATTAGTTTACATACTTGGACAAGCAAGATTAAATTTATGTTTTGCTGTTGAATTTTCAAACAATAAGTTTCACTTTCAACATTACACAAAAAAAGGATGAAGACTAACAAATGTTGCTATCTCAAATGACGAGTCTGGCTGGGGTCGGTGGAGTGTAAACTTCCCCTTTCCCTTTAAAAAAAACAAAAACTTAACTTGTAACCGCACAAAATGTTGTTAGCTAATGATACGCTCCTTTGACTGGTAATGTTGTCTTTATGTATGTCTGTATGATTTTCTCAACAACCGTACATCCGACCCAAGGAAGTGCAGTGTCGAGTGTAAGAGCTGCAAGCAGCAACACCGCAGGCCAAGCAATTCTGAACAGGCACATCTTGAAAGGGCACTGCAATGGTTATTCAACAGAAATAATTGAAAAGGAGAAAATCATTCTGTGAGGGAAGCGCTTACAATAATAGATATACAATTATAATGGGCCACACGTAAGTATTAAGGGATCACAGGCAAAAAAGGTTGGGTACTATTCCATAAATCTGTACCAGAACAACAGTATTGCAGTTCGGGTTACTTTTGCCAGAGCTGAACATGCAGTGATGATTTCAATGTAATGTCACTGCAGCGGGAACTGATGACTTCTGGCGTGGTTGTGCGGCCATCTTTCTCCATAATGGACAATAATTGAGCAGAATCCATCAGTAAAGCTCGAAATAGACCACTATAATGGCCATAAATTGTGCCCTGTGAAGGCATGAGCACTGAAAATCCAGCCGCCCCCGCTGAGTCTGAGAGGCACTGCAACTTCTGCACATTCCCTTTCATCTTTACATTTTGACTCCATGCTGATTACATACAATGCACACCCAGTCGAGTCAAATCATACCTTTTAAGCACAGAGTGCAGTCGATTGGCCTTTGAGGATTGTTACAGGCACAATGTGTGGCAGTAATTCTGCTAAATAATAGATGCTTGATTGACAACTTGACATCAAATTTGTCTGATGTAATTTCCAGATCCATCAGTGCTATGTGAACACCTTGATTATATTTCTAAGATCAGCACATAAAAAATTCCAATCCTTGTACTGGAAACACCAGGAAATGTCTGTCATGGCTGTGGAGAATTACACCCACATTCATCAACCCCTGTCAAAGAGGAGCTACTGTAAACGTAATTAACTTATTTCATTTTTTAAAAGGGCACCTGAATTAAATAAACAGGGCTGCTGGAGACTTCCCAAATCAGCACCAGCTGCTATTTCATCTGATTGGACAAGTGCAAAGGGCATAAAGTTTGCCTGTGCTGTGGGGAATGTGTTTGTGGTGAGTCTCATAAATGCCAAGTTCTTTGGGCAATAAGAATAAATATCACAACCACTCTCTAGAATTACCACATAATTGGGGACTTTCCGCGTCTGCACAGGACCCTGCTGTCTCCTCCTCCTACCCTACATGTACTACAACGGATGAGTCCATATTTAGGTGATGAGGGGTGGGAACATAGTGGGAAGAGCCATATTTAGCCTGTCAATGCACACAATTTAAGACTGCTTCAAGACAACAACAGCAACAAAACCTGTGAGCAACTTGCATATTTTTCATATTAACATATTTTAGTTGGGGTTTTTCACAAATTGTATATAATTTTTCAGGTTCATGTTACAAAGATATGTTCTAAATGTCATGTCCCGAACGACATAATAAATACACAGTAACTGCTATTGTATATTTTACTGTTAGTATAAATAGTAGTGCATTGTTTTATTGCACCTGCAAAAACATTAGTCTGTTAAGAGATATGTAAATTGTCTTTATTGTCCCAAGGGCAAATTTATTTTCAAAGCGTGCGCATGTCACATGAAAAACATACAGATGCACACGAAGGATGGGTGATCGGGATAAATCCTCTGAATTCATCTGCCGAAGCCGGACCTCTTTATAGAGAGGACCTCTTTATAGTACATACTGTAGAGTGATGGTGTACTGTGTAGTATGAACTTGGGTGACGCAAATCATCACAATACTGGACCCTGATTGGTTAAAGCAAGGTAGAGGGTGGGACATGTTAGAGTGGACAGTATCATTCAGAACAAAAGACAGAAAAAGATGATGTTAAAGTGATGAAATTTGGCAATTCTTTTGAAAAGAGTATTGCATTCTCATTATATAATTCCTACTTGACACACAATGACAATCACAGTCAAAGATCAGTAAGGAAGCATTGGGGCATCCTGAAGGGTAAAGGGTTTGGAGTGCTGACCATGTAATCAGATCATTAATGGTACTGACTTTGTTTCATGTCATCTTTTTCTCCCCTTATTTCTTGTTAACTCTCTAATTTCCATTGGCTATTTGATGGCATAAAACAGACAAAAAAACTTGAGAAAATAAGATGAGAAAAGAAAATATTTCCTTATCACATATGTAATGCATTGCAACCAGACAACATCTAATGCTTCATTCCAACCTCAGCAGTCAGTATTTAGCTGTCAACCATCTGCTCTAGTAAAACCACCTCAAACAATTTGATCGACATAAGCTAAGCCGATCATTAAAAAAAAAACATCAAATCCCCGCCGTCCAAATGACACATGCTGCTTCACCATTCAGAGGGCAAGTCATTCACCATTGCTCGCTTACTTCAAAGCATGTTGAGATTCTGCCAAACAAGCGCAGTCTCTTGGTTTCTTGTTGTAATTTTAGTGTGTGATGAAAGGTAAAGTAGCAACACTTATTTACTTGTTACTCAATGTGCCAAAGGTGCAGCCACAGATGTTTTTCTTTCCATTATCTGTCTCGTCCAATCTCTTCCTCCGAACATTTGACGAATGTTTATTTATGGATCTCAGCTTTAATGGCGAGCATCACATTACTCTATGCTAATGACATAAACCCCATACAGAAAATATCTAACCATCCATTTACTTATAATCACGATTTCCTTCCAGTAATGAGAAGTTAACAGTAAATGTGAATGTTTCCTGCGGCACACAATGAATTTGTAATTTGTAAACTTGAAGTTGCTGATGTGATGTTTGACTGTCACCACTAAATTGCATTTCCCATGGTGCATTCAGGGCATACTGAAGACTTTGAGAGACAGCTTGTTGACTGCTGGGGGATGGGAAAGTTGGATATCGGAAAAACAAAGATTTGAGTCATAGACAGAAGCATAGGAACATATATAGACAGGAAAAACAATCCTGCTGATGTATCTAGAAATAGCGTCTATCGCATCTATCGTGTATATCAATCTACTGATAAGCCAAAAGAAAGTCTTCTCTCAGTGACACACTCAGTTTTTCCACGTGAATTATGATTTATGCCAGTGAAATACCGCCTTTAATTTACATAAGCTCCTCCAGGCGGGACTGATCCTGAAACGTTCCCCTGAACCGTGCTCGTCATGTTAAGTGCAATGCCGGGTAACATTTCTGCATGAGTTGCATCGATTCACTCACATGTGAGGGGACACAACCGGAGGATCCAGTGGGAGAAGTGACAGGCTACTGGCTGTTTGCCTGCTCAGTCTCCACTGCCAAAGTAAACAGGTGAGCCTTCTCATCTTTTCACACCTCTGACTGCTGCTGACAGATAATCGCATGGAACAGAATCAAGAAGAAGCACATCAGAAGGTATGGACAATAGTTTGGCATAGTTACGGCTAGCAAAGGTGTTTTGATAGCCGATACCATGCCTTATCAAACTGAATATTTCAGGTACGGCTTCGACGTGGTTTGGCTTGGATTATGAGAAAAGAGCTATTTTTCTTTAAAAGTAAATGTAAGGATCTTTCTTGCACGAAGAAAGCTGAAATGGAAGATCAAGGCTAGTAAAGCGCAGCGCTGCCTTGTTTACATTCCTACATATAGTCCCACTCAACATGTCTCATTTGACACCACAAATCAATTTCAGGAGAGATGAAGTGGGGAAGAACTCATGAAATTCAAACATTTCTCTGATGTATATTCCAATTTGCTTGACCTTTTGATCGGGTCAATAGCGCTACGTCAGTCACGGAGAGACGTCTTTGTGTTTATTTTCCCCCCCCAACATTTGTCACATACTTGTGCTGAAAAACAGGCCGCAGCAGCTGCCTGCTGGGAACCCAAGATGTCATACAAGCAGCACAATACCTGGCCATCAGAAACTGACAACCTTTGAACTGTCACTCCTCATAACAACTGAATCCGCTGAGGCTAAACAAGACGTGTCAGGCAAAACAAGCTGGCGTGTAAGCAGACATTTTCAAGGTCATGCAACATGGGAACCACAGACAACATCTTTATTAAAACTCTTTCTGACCAAGCAGCGATCTAATCACACTCACCTACTGTACGTGCACGCACACATACACACACACACACACACACGCACACACACACACACACACACACACACACACACACACACACACACACTCTGCAGGGTAAACTCACACCTTACCCACGCAACAGTGACTTCAAAAGAAACAAGGAGATAAAACAAAATGAATTGCAGACACATCAAGCCTCCCATGCCCTTTAAAGCTTAATTATACCTGTTGGGGTGATGAGAGACACATCACAGAACCTAGTGATTAATAAACAAACGCTGCATCCCATAAAGCGTCTGACAAGTCCCTGCTCATCGCCCCTCACACTCACAGTCTGGGCTCAGGTGGAGTGCACATATCAAAGTGTATCAAACAGGAATAAAGTTAGTCCTACCTTGGTCAGAGCTTAACCCCCCGCCCTCATCACTTGGCCTTCGTTGCACTCTTCCTCCTCCACCTGTCCGACTGAAGGCTGATGAGAGCATCATCCAGACACGTGCTTCAGAGCACCAGTCTCAGTCTTTCATCTTTCATTGCCAGGCCCGGATCACTCGACTGGGGCTTTGTACCTGCCGACGTGGTAAGTGTCACGTTTGCCGGGGTTTTGTAAACAGACACACCTTTTGTGAAAGATGATGTGAATGAGATGAAGTTACTAACTGCTGGAGCTGTGCGGCTGTTGCTGAAGGAAGGGGCTGACCCGAGGCTAAGGGCATATTAGATTGCCCCGTCTTGAAAGGGGTACGTGTCGAGTGAGAGCCGGCACAGTGAGCACTTACAAGAAGTTGTCAAAACTCAGGAAACGCCAGCAGTAAGACTTCCATCTGGGGCAGTAGACCTGTAAAGGTGTGGGATGATTTTTCCTGCCAAACATTTAGGCAAAACTGAGTGCTAATTACCTCTATGATTTGCTCAGTTATCATCCGGGCCCTCTGGCTTTATTACAGAGATGGAAAACATCATATCTCATTCAAGTTAAATTAAAATCCCATTGCAACGAAGAAAGTAGCTCAGATCTTTTATGCTATGTCTTTTTTTGATTCACAGGTGAACACTATTACCACAAATGTGCCCATATGACCTGGAAACAGCGAATGAATGTAATGGACATTAACTGAAACACAGACAGAATGAGGCAGTTAGTCCCAACTGTTTGTTGTTTTGTCAGACTTTTGGTATTTCTTAAGCTCCTCACCAGTCAGTGTTATTACGCTATGCTTCTTGCTCTAAGCTGCTTTAGCCAAACAAATGTGATTTAGCCTAATCATTTCACTCAGACAGAAGTTGGTATTGTTTGGGGTGTTTTTCCACTTCTTTTCCCCGTTGTTGCTATACTTAAGGTACATGTGCTAAAGTTTAAGATACAGCTCACGGAATTTTCACATAATAATGCTCAAGGTGTCATTTAAAGACAGCACAAACACCGACACTAACAATGGGATTAATTAATAGCTTGTATTCTAAAGCAATAGAAACACTTAAATGCAAATTATTTAATGCCACAATTATTCATATTTATTTATATTAAGAATAGATCAAATTACTTCCTGTAAGGTGAGAGAATTATCAAACTCTGAGGTCTCCTCAGCTCTACAGAACATTGAGCATCTTTCAGCTTGTTTTGGTTTTACAGCCCACAACTTTACTGTTATGGTTCAGTCTCTCCTCAACCTAGAAAAATCTCAGGGACAAAAGGACAAAAGTTCTGAGAGTAATGTAACAACTAATAGAACTAATAATTTTTTTCGGTTGAGTAACAAAGTAATGTAAATACTTTTTCAGTAACACATTTTCAATTAAAATGTAACGGTTCTCTACACAATATTTAGAGCAATAATATAGCAGCAAAAACTATTTGTGATGTAAAGATATAGTAGAGTAATGTCTACCTGAGCAGAGAATGTAGTCGCTCTCCCTCTTTGTGTGCTGTTATCCGAGCTTCTCTGTATTTTGTTGACATAGCCGGGCCGGTGGCGTGTGCCT
The DNA here is from genome assembly GCA_016806645.1 of Ophiodon elongatus. NCBI lineage: Eukaryota > Metazoa > Chordata > Actinopteri > Perciformes > Hexagrammidae > Ophiodon > Ophiodon elongatus. The sequence continues at coordinate 65,037 of JACSYO010000608.1, read as the reverse complement.
TTTAGTGCATGTTAGTGCATGTGAAGCATGATTGTATGATGCTCTACAATGTGTATTGAGTGCTCCAAAATCCAAGAAAATAATACTTTTTCAAATGCATCACAAATGATCCAATAAACTAGCAAACTGATCAATTCACACAGTCACTCCCAGTGTTGCAGTTTAGCTTATTTGGGCTTCAGCTAAGGTTTAAAAAGAAATTAAACTAAATTAAATATTTTACATAAGCCACAAAATGTAAGCTCATTTAATGATCGAAAGTGAAACATTTGCAGTTTAAAAATACACCATATAAGCCCTTTACAAATGAAATTTCAACTTTGCTGAGCTATAAAGTAAGCTACATACTAAAGGCTATTAGGTGTCACATGACAGCTACTGTCATAACTACTGGCTATTAGGAGAGCCCGTGCGTTGTACTGCTGAGGACTGGTGAAAGACTTGGACCAAATGAAAGGGCTGACAGAGACACTAGGAGTGCGGTATAGTATAAATGATCATGCCTTACCATTGATTTAACTAATGATGAGTGCTCCAAGTGCAACAATAGTAATTTTGTCATAAAGCTGTCAGCAGTTAATCAATCTGTTAAGGGTTTCCTCCTTCAATGTAAGATTTATTAAATGTTCATGCAGGCTTGTCCAGGCATGCTCAGGTCTGCCTACACAAAACAAGTCTAGAAGAACTTTGATCTTCCTATTTGTCACATTATTATTTCATACTAGCTATTTACTGAATGGTAAAAAATTAAGGTGACATAATTGGGCATTTTTTCCCCGAGTTGACAAGACTATTTATGTTTCTTCTTTCACCTGTGTGATGATTTTTTTTGAATCTGGGTTTGTTTGATCTCCTCAGGCTGTGTCTCACGCAGCCAAGACTTGCACAGTAGATGCCTAAAGGTCTGGCCTGCTGGTACATCTGCCAACAATAGGAATTTCCCCAGTTTACACAACTCTAACACAAAGTGAGGTTTTCTCTAAAGATTTAGCCTTATTGTTTCCCTTTTTCATGCTACTGAAGAGACTCATGTTCGCTCAAAATCGATTAACTGAGCCATCTTATTCTCCTGGGATTAATGTCATGAACTGTTTTGTGATGTGTCCTTATTATTTTCTCTGACAGTTTTAAAATATTTCACTAACATTGTGGTCTCCATATAGTTAAAATCACAGCACAGATCACCTCTTTAAATCCAGTCTTTACAAATGACAAAAATGATGGTTCATAACCTTGTCTGAGAAAAGACATTAAAAACATTATTGGTTGCATTTGATGAAAGCCTGAGGATAACAAGGGTAACAAGGGTACAATCAAGGCACTTCCTGAAGTTAAGGCGTTGTCACGCTGCCTGGTAACCTCACATAACATCCCATAAAAAAACACAATTTCGTTTTTTGTACTAATTAAACAAACAAGATATACCATTTTAATTAGAGAGCTTTTTAAACCTTTGCTAGCTGTCTCTCCCTTGTTCTCGTCTGAATGCTAAGCTAAGCTAATTGGCTTCTGGCCGTTGCCTTAAATTGAAGGGACAAATATGTCAATGGTATCAATCTTCTCAACTAATTTTCAATAAGAAACTGGAAACTTTTGTATTTGAATGAATACTTGCCTTGCAGATGTAAAGAGCACTTGAGCTCTATCTTGCATATAGAATATGAGAAATTATAAAAATAATTCTTCACTCTTTTGAGAAATAGAAGGACTTTTTCTCACACAGTCATCATCCAAACCGCTCATTACACGAGGTAAACATCATAAAATCCCACAGAAATAGCTGATTTAAATTTTAACTAATATTTATATTGATGTATGAAATTATTGTTTTTGCTGTCAGTGCTTGCTTCTGGTGCTCTTACTCTGCCACTTTGAAGTCAAATATTAAAGTGCTGTTTAATGTGGTCATGGCTTGTTCATATATTGCCTTGCGACTGTAGTCAGCTCCTCTTAAATACATAGCCAGGGCTGTAATTTTTACAAGTCAAGGCAAAATGCACTCTAAATACAGTATCATAGTTTCAAATGGCTGGGATAACCATCTCATTTTGTATATGTCACCATTTGATATTCAGTCAGTCATCCTTTCTCTCATAGAGTGGCACGGTGTTATTAAAATGTACAATCATAGATTTTGTGAATGAAACGACTCACTGTTGAGTATGAAGCATTTACTTGGAGTATTTCCAACACGGCAAGCCTCAAGGTGTGAATGTGTCATTTTTAAAACATTGGAATAAACAGAGAATATCTGATAAACAAGCTGATATGAAGCTAATGGGAAGATTGCTCTCTAATTGCAACAATACATTATATTTTACAGTGTGAATCCCATTTTGAAGGTGATATTTGTAAGTATACTGAATGCACAGCCTGTTTCTTGACGTTTGTGTTGAAGATTTACTGTCTGTTGTTTTATCTTTATTTTTATCTCTGTCATGTGTTTCTATAAATGTGTCAAATCTGTTACTTAAAGTGGTCTTTAAATACACCTGCTTTGACATGATTTGGCTCAAAATAACCGTATACAGAGAACAAATGTGAGGCTTTTATGTATTTCTAGTGTATTGAAATCTGCTGCATCAAAGCTGAAAGCGTCGAATCTCTAAAGTGAAGGCCCTCGTGACTCGAAGCCTCTTCTATCGCTTATTAGGTTTTGTCTGCAGATCTCGTAGTACAAGCAGATGATGAATGGTAGGGGGAACACTGCTGGTAGCTGGGTGCAGACCACCACAAGCTGCCCTCTGTGTCTCCTCCACCAATATGAAGCGCTGTGGTGTTATGAGAACAGGATAGCTCTTGAGACGCTCGCCTTTCACTCCTGAGATGGTGCGTAAATAGAGCAGGAGCCGACAGATGGGCCTCAGCAAACTGGTCCCGTTGACCTTTCAACCCCACTGTCCATCACTCCCCTCGTCTCTATAAGAAAATGCAGTGGAATTCCAAGGAGATTATCATCCTTTATGTCCCTTGGTTTGCTACCCATTGCGGGCGGTGAATATACAGAATACACCAGGAAACGCAGAGCACATTCCCAGGATCCTTGCACCGGAGCAGCGAGAACACAGTGTTCCGCTAATGTACTCGGTTACGTAAAAGTTAAAACACAAAATCATGCAATCTAATGTATGATTAAGTGCTTTGGGTATGATTATAACCTGAAAATGTACATTTTTCTCCGTCTGAATTGCTGATCTGAAGTGATGTCTCACAGATACCCACCCTATCCTACTATAGCCTGTGCACACAAACAGTTTGGCTTCACTTCATGCTGCAAACCCACCTTTTTAGTCAAATTATTACGTCGTGGAGCTTAGTTTTGACGCACATTCAGCTCACTTCTGTTCTGCCGCTGTTTACCTGTTCACATCTTATGTATTGAGTGAGCAGTAATGAGAGAGTCGTCTGTCTGAGTGAGGGATTTGAACGTGTACGGTGAGACAGAAGAAAGAGGAGACTAGCAATTTGGAAAATTATCACTTGAGATTGCCTGAAGCAATACTTTTGTATATTCTTGTTCTTATTTTCAACCTGTTTCCTGGTATAAGCAGGACCTGCCTAAGGTTTTAGGGAGATAGAAGCTACTGTAGGGAGCCTATTTCATTCATAATTTCCTCAGTAGAATATTTGTTTGGCTTCATTTTATTGTGGAACATTGTACACAAATACTATAGTTTTCACGTACCATTCTATAGGTAACTTTGAAAACACATCTTATCAAAGAAATTCAATGAGTTTGAACAGAAATACAATATTCCTTCTGCAGATTTGTCATTCACACAGTTATGCTTGGGATTTGTTATGCAAGGACATGGCCTTAAAGTAGTAATTACTGTATATTACTGTTATTTTTATTATATATTTTTAATTGTAATACTGTTTTGTTTTCCTACATTTTTCAAGAATGCATTTCATCTGGTCGTAGTTTAAATTGTATTTTGTGAAAGACACCCAGATTGTAATTTCCAAGGAGTGAAGATGACAAAACCTTCCATAAAGGTTCACTGATGTTTACTTCTAACTGAGGAAGCAATGAAAGATGAGATAACTAATGAATTTGTTTAGCAGTGCATTTGAGGGGAAATTATCATCTTGGACAAAAGACTCAGCATAAACTTTTGGCTCTCTTGGGGTGTCCTGAGGCCTTGGTGTTAAAGACGTTCACCATGTGATTGCAAGTCTAGCTGCGGAGCTTTTGTTGCATGTCATCCCCAAACTCTCTTATATCAGTCCATGTCTGCTCCCTACTGTCTTTTTGGGCCATAGAGGCAAAAATGCCCAAAACAATATACCTCCATGGACAGTCAATGTCCACACATGACAACTATCTGAGCAAAAAAAACCTCCCATACCAGTATTGATTCTCAATCATGTCAAGACATATTTTAACGTGATGGCATCCTTCTTTTCAAACAGCATTTTAGGACAAACAATACAAATTTTTAGACAAAGGTTTAGATCTTTTTGCATTTTGGCTTTGGATATAAGCAGTTTTCCAGTTCATGTGACTTGTACAATTGTGGTTTGGCCTCTTTAGAAATCAGGAAGTTGCCTAACTATGGCAATACACATTTTAAAAGTCAAACCTCTGCTGAAATGAACACTGCTACTAATACCACAACGTTGCATCCAACTCAGTGTGACCTACTTGTGTAGCTGCTTAGTAAATTAACAGTCCTTTTTCTGAGGTGCATCCGTTAATTAGTTGACCCTCTATGTATGTCAGCGAAGTAAACATTCGTGTAGCAAAGTTTAGGCTGTTGCTGATCCTTTGCATTCCTTGTTGAATTTTAATCTGCGAAACAATTCAGTATAAGCTGGTCAGGTCAGCATTGTTGGTTGTTTTCCATGCCAACTGCAAGGAATTAAACTTCTGAGAAATGAACGATTGATGCCGTTACATTGCACACTCATAACTTGCTGTTTAATTTTTTTCCAAACAAAAACGAGTGGCTGAACCGGACAGACAGATGTTACAACTGTGAGCCAGCTCGAGTTTACGTTCCCAACATTATGCTCATATGATATTTGCAGTGCTCATACTCATCCCTCACTATCAATATTTTTCATGCACCCCCTCAGTAGGAGCATTCAATCACATAGTTTTGAAGGAAAGCACACTTACTTATATAACAATGCTGATTAACAGAACATTTCCCTTTTGTAGACGACCACAAAGAGCAACTCTTAGCGTCTCTGTGGCTATGTCACCACACAGCTTGGGCCCCATTCATGTTTTTCCCATGTTGCAATTTACTCACTGAATTAGGCTTGGACCAAAAAAAAGTGTTTCAGTCCCAATTATCATCTGGCAAGGAGAAGAGGCGGTCTGGGGTGGGGGGTGAGATACTTAAGCCTTTTCACTAGTGCTGCCTTGTTTCCCCTGTTCCTCTCCTTGAGAGAGTAATGTGTTTCCTCACACAAAAGGAGGATCTTCAGAGATATGCCAAGAGTCTGGAGAGTGTGTTTGCTGGACCTGTGAAGAGACCTCTTTAGGAGGCTTTGAGGACAATGGAGCATGGGCACCGGCCGTGGTTTACTTTGTCCACGCCAAGCATTTCACACGCACCCAGGGCAACAGCCGGTCTGAGCAAAGGCACAACATTAGTCTGAGTTATTGAAAAGGCCTTTTTCATCTTTGTCACCCAATCAGTGCAATGATCGCTCTGAGGGAGTTATGTTTGACCAACCTTTCTTTTTTTTTTTTACTTCTTGAGACTCTCCACATTCTTTACTTACAAGCTACTTTTTGGTTTCATTCCTTCTTTTTTAAAAGTGAAATCTAATGTGTATATTTTCATTGATTATTTAATGTCAAGTAAGTTTTGTATTTAGAGTAAGCTAAACCAAACTACTAACAGCAGGATGTTATTTTACAGCTAATGCTGCTTCCTGTGTGTTTTTGTCACTCGTACATATTGAACAGTAATCAAGCAGAGGGTGTGATGCAACAGTGTGTAAAATAAAAAGAGTCAACTCAAAAAGATGAGAGGATGTAAATAATCCTGCAACATATTTGGTTTTCTGAAATATTTGGAATGGTCAGTACACTGTAATCGATACTGCAGGTTAACAGCATTAATAGTGCTGCCTTGTTATTTGAATTGCACAGTAAGTTGCTATATCATTACATTTTGAATAAGGTAAGTACTACTTATTGTTTCGTGAAATATGCTTTTGGTTTAATTTGGTAAGAATCTAAGAAATACCCTCTGAAGAACATACTAACTTTGAAGAGGACCAAAAAAGGCCTTATGAATGATCTACAGCAGAATTAGAAGAGACACCCAATACATCTTCATTATAGCTGAAGTTTCCCATCTCTCCTGCGCCTCCAGTCTCAGCCTGCTCCATTTGCTCCGTCACATTGTTCATATCTCAATAGCCAGGCTGTCGTTGCTATAGCAATAGGTGGAGCTGACAAGGGCCCAGGTTGCTCCTGATTTAAGTAAATGGTACCTTGCGGTGTCTTCAACAGTCTCTACAATATTTTTATTAGGGAGATAGAATGGACAATGATGGTGCATGCATGAGTGCAAACGATTGATTTCAGGGGGGCAAATACATTTAAATCACATAGAAGGACTTTGAAATGTACACCTTCCATGTATGAATCTGTGCTTCACAAAAGCAACATGCTCATTCAACTTTCCTTGGATAAAATACAAGAATATTATTTAATATTAGTAGTAGTTGTATGTCGGCTATTATTATTAATAAATTATCCTTATGCGCTTTTTGTTAAATAATTGAATTAATGACAGTTTCCATGTGGATTGTATCATCAATACTTACTTTATATTATCCTTGCCGATAGAAATACAACGATTATACAGTGCAAGATATTGGTTGTGTCCTTAAAAGTCAGCATATATTCTAGGACAACAACAACACACCCGCCTGTGCATCAATCACTTGAGACGACCCATAAATACTTTGTTATGGACAAGAACCTGATAATGGTGGCAGCGTAGCTCTTAAGAAAACACAGCCATACAAACCACAGACTCTGTTCAGCATTTCAACCAATGTTATGTTAAATATTAATCTCACACACTTTGAGAGCAGCATTCCTTTGAGATCACAGTCGAGGCAACTTGTGGAATGCAACGTTAAGTCCTGAAACTGTACTTCCTGGCTTCCTGGTGAGCAGAGGCATGCTGGGAAGGCCTATAGATACCTTTTACCCACCGTCTCTCAACAGGTGGCTCTCCCTTCCTGATCCCTAAATTACTGCTCTTCTATGAGACCCTCCATAAGGGATGGGTATGACAAATAAGATTGCCGTTGCTGTATTCTCTCTTTGATTTAAGTCAACAAAAGCATCGTGACAGCCTGCGCTGACATTTGGACTTTGGCTTTTGAAGACCATTGAGTTCATGAGGTGAAGGTGTGACTGTGTCCCATACCCAAACAAATAATAGCCTAACCGATCACATGTTACAAGACTTGAGCAAGCATGTGCAGGCAGATCTGCGGTAGTCCTTGTGAAATATCTTGATATAAGCCCCACTTGCCAGACCACATAATTAGCTTTTGACCTACATTTCTCCCCGAGCTTTTTGTGCATAAGCTATAGGTCAGCTTCTCAGAGATTGTGACTCGACACTTCGAGGAAATCTTTATTCTCTGACCAGAACTAGATAAGCCCAAGTCATTGACAAATGTCTCACAGTGTTTGCCAAACAAAAATGTAACCTTTTCACAAGTAACAGCTGTTTATGGTTGTGTTGAGGCAAAGCAAATTGAGAGGGCGTTTGTGCATGACTCACTTCAATTGTAAATTCTAAAAAGATAACTTCGTAAGATTGAAAATCCTCCTTTGATGATGTGATGGTGTGGGTGGACAGGTCCTTGAATGGTGTTCCGCTGTATGAAGTTTGTTTTGTAATTAATTGTCTGAATAAATATGTTCCTTCTAATACTGTGCATAACAAATCATGGAAAATGAAAGTGTAAAATAACACAACATAGCATGACAGATAATAACATGAAAAATTACGAGACATAATACAATGTACATGGCATAATGTTCCATAACATTAAATTAAGTGACATTTTCATCACATGACAACACACAAACTGTCTAAAAAGACATTCCATGACAGGTCAAATTGTGACGTTAAAATCCATGACATGACATAATATGACATGACATTCCATTTCATGACATATGCTGCATCCAAAATAGCATTCTATGCATTTCACACTCAAAATGTGTATTATCGTTCAATAGGTTTTCGGACGCAATGTACTGTAATTACAACGTCAGCCTCCTTGCTGGTTGGAGACGCGTAACCATGGTAACCCCTGCCAACCTCCACCCTGCCAACGATGATTTGTGAGCTGAACTTATTTATACGCCGAGCAAAGTGGAATCTTATACCTACACAGTGACGCGTCATTGACGTTACAGATATGTCCACTATTGCCTGTTATGAAAGTGGCCGTCACTGCATTGTGGGATATGTATGCCAGCGTAGTGTCCAGTGTTTCGATACTTTAATATTTCACCTGAAATAGTATGCATATCAGGTACTATTGGTTTCATAAAAAAATCGAACAAACTGTTATAGGGAACTAAATAGCATGTAAGAATGGAATTATAGATGCAACCACATCCATGGCATGACATAGTATAACATGACATTCCATGGAATGACATAATGTGATGTGACATATGACATCACATTTAATAACATGACACTCCATGGCATGACAGAATATGACATAACATGTGATGGCATGATGTAATGTGACATGGCATTCCATGGCATGACATAGTATGATATAACATTTAATGGCATGACACTCCATGACATAATGTGACATGACATCCCATGTCACTCCATGACATCACATAAGGACAACATTCCACAGCATACCATGACATAACAAGACATGTAGAAATAGAATGACATGGTATTACACAACATAACATGACATAAATGCTCAAGATCCAAATCAATCATTGTTGTTCAAATCAGTGCAAGTGGTAGAAAAGGTAATGGTCATGAACATGCAAGTGGTCAACTGGCAATGCAACATTAAAGCAGGCAAAGACTAATTAAAAAAAAGAAGATTGTTTCTGTATGGCTGGGATCTTATTCCTCTGAGATTCACAGCAGTCTTTATGTTTTGTATTTCACAAGATCATGACTATATCCTGTATATACTATACAGTAACAATTACCTATATGCAAAGATTCTCCAATGCCAGAAGAATCTTTCATCTATTTTATGGCTTTAATGACAAAGTGTTTCCGCGAGTATCAGAAAATATTTTTGGGTTTACAGATTGACATAAAATAGTTATTTTCTTATATAGTTTGTACAGCCAATGATACAATAAAGACATTTCTTTTTGGGTAAAAATGTGTCGCCATCCCCCTGCAGAAGTGAGCAGGAAATGTAGATTGGGTTATTGCGTTTCTGTGATAATTAAGAAATTCATGATGACACTTGACTATTCACCATAGCTCAGCCTACTTTTTATACCTAGTTTGTGCAATAATCTATTTATGCGAGAGAATGCTGATCGCCTGTGTAATCCCAGGCGAAATTCTTGTGGTGAAAGAGGATGCAGGCCTTACAGCAGATTAATGCCATGACGATGTGTTCCGCTGCTGATGAGAGCAGGCTAAGCAGTTTCTTTATGGACGGTGGAAATGTTTGGGTTCCCTGCACAGAAGGACGGGGGGCCACAGGGTGACATGCGTTGCAGAATTCATACTGTTCTTAATGTTCTCACCATAGAGAATAAAGGATTTAAAAAAAGAAAAGACAAAGTAATTCAGGCCTCTTTTGTATAAAATCCTCCCAACAGCTACTCAGTCCATGATTTCATTATCAGTCCGACTTACACTAATCCTCTCAGAGTGGAGTTGGCCCTTGTTAGATGTCTATACTTGGGTATAAAAAAACCTGGGTGTCAATGGGTAAGAGGGATGGGAGTGTCCAATATCCTTAAAGTTTACGTGTGTCTGTGCGACTGTGTAATTGTGCATGTTTGCAAATGAGCGTAGATGTGTGTGTGCGTGTGCGTGTGCGTGTGTGTGTGTGTTGTGTGTGTGTGTATGTGTGCGCGTGCATGTGGGGGAATGCTGGATGTTGGAGATCATCCCCAGACGCTCAAGACTGTTTTGATTTCCCACTTCATGGAGAACGTGAGAGTAATCCCCTCAGGATTCCCCCTCTAGAGGTCTTTAGCTGCCATAAGCCACCATTCAACAGGCAAAACCCAACATGGGCTTTATACAGCCTGCTGGTATTACTGGATGATTGGGGAGGGGAGAAGGCTTAATCTGCCCTGGTGGCTAACCTGTCGCTGAAAAGAAACCTGCGGGGAAGCCGGCCATGAGACTGGTGGGCTGACAAAGTATACTGTTCATCCTCTGGCTACATTGAAGGAAACCTGGGAAGGATTTGTAAACTGGGGGACTGAATTATAAAATACTCAATTTGTTTCTTATCAATCCCGTTAATAGTTTTCGAGCTTTTCATCAAAGCATCTTACAAATTGTGACAATTTTCATACTACTAAAAAAACACAATGCAGCATAAACGCAATATGTTCGGATGCCGTGGTGCTCTTTTCACTGTGGATGCTGAATGTCTATGAGGCTGAAAGACTAAGCCATTACAATTATGCATATTTTTTTTACTTCTTTTTTTTTATTTTGATTTACCTATTTTATTTGCGCATTGTGTGCTTTTTGCAGAGCTCAGTCCATACTTTTCTAAAAGTAATACATTAATGTTTATGTTATGAAATATGTTGGAAAACTGTTTTATATTGATATTTCAAAGCAATGTGGCATAAGCTACTTATTTATCTAAAGTTTAAAGTAAATGGATACTATAAAAAATACTACATTAATCACATGACTTTTGTGAGTTGATGACTGCTAATACTGCAGATCCCACTTAGAATCAACACTTTGCAAATATATAACTTAGAGCTCTTTCTAAATATTATTGTGGTTAAGGGTTTTAGAATTGAGCTATTTTCCTGTCTACTAAACATAGTCACCACTTCAGACTTCATGCTTAGCTGTGGATCAGAATCTGCTTTATATTAATTATGTGTATTCAGGTACATCACAATGAAGCACCCTGATTCTTCTACATAGAATATAATGGCCATAGATCACTGGCTGACATTTCTAACTTAAGATTTAAACCTTAAGTTCGGTAGCAGCAGTATATGATGAATGAACGGCAAAATTAAAAGAAATATGACATCGCAAAAATATTATTATTACTTAGTTGTATCTGGCATTGCATGTTGATATGTTTGCCAAATTATCCTGCCATTCAAGTAAATCCAGATGATACACTAACTCCCTTTTAAGTGCTTGATCTGAAAGCAAGTATTGTTAAGAATAATAACATGGATGTGGGATGGATAACACTGACAAGGAATTAGGTGACCTGAATGTGATGCAGTAGCACGCCCTCCTTTCCAGCCAAAAGATTCATGTCACATTGCACATATTGGTGGATTACTGGCTAGTTTAAAGAGCTTAAGATGAGTTCCTCTGGTGTGTGATCAAGTCTGAGCAGTGTGCCTTATAATGCACCGCTAAGAAGAAAAGGCCCTGTCACACTGGCTTCTCCTTCCGTCTTACTCTCAAGGTCTCTCGTCATTTGACTGTCTGAATGGCTTTGTGTGACAACCGTAGCTACTCTGCAGTGATTGCAGCCAAGCCACATGGTGTTACCATGGAAATGGCACTCAGGTTACTCCTTTTGTGCTATGCTTTGTGGCAATCTATAGCAGGCTTACCTGCAATAAATGTATTCGTAGCAGCAGTTAATTTGCAGATAAATACTTAAAGCGTGAAAATAGTGAATGCGGCACATGCTAACTGATATATTCGTGTGACAGTGTTTAAACATTTAAAGGGTCAGTTCACCCAAATTACAAAAAAAACAAACATATTTTATCACTCATCCCTGGCAGCATCTAGCCATGCAGATAAGATAAATCATTATTTGCAGAGATCTGATCACCTCTGACATTTCTGTCTGGAATTTGTAGTGCTCAACGTGTTGACAAATGAGATTTAAATAAATTCATCAGCAGCATCTCTTTCCTTCAAAATTGTCCTTGCGAACTCTGAATAGTATCCAAAATATTAAAAAGAAATGCAAGGGATTATTTCTTCAGCAGCGAGTAGTTCCTTTTCACAGAATGTATTTAACTCAAGTTTGTTTCGCAAAATGTTTTTTATTTCATCAAATAGTTGCTGTAAATGTCTCACAGAGGTACTTCTATTATTATCAATATTTGTTTTGATCCTACGACCTTATCCAAAAATACTGAAGGGCCATACCATCTGTTCGGATAAAAACTGTTCCAGCGATATATCCCAGAAATTATATTTTGCCAAATATGTTTTGATTATCTTAATTTTTTTGAATAAAGCAAGCAGCCTTTTTTCTTCCTAATGCAAGTTGTACGGAGATGGTCGGGGTGGATGCATACAAAGTGTAGGACTCTGACACAACTGGGGTTTTACATTTTAAGTCCCACATGTGGTTCTGTTTAGGCAACAAAAGCATTTTAGTTAAAGTTGTAGCTTTACGTTTCTCTCAGAACCTATTCGCTATTGCAAATTAATAATATATAAATACAATTGATCAGGGTTGCACAGAGGTACTAATATAATTTGCTTTGCTCCTATGACCGTATCAAAAAATACTGAAGGGACATACTCACTGTTATTCAAGATATTGTTGGAAAAAAAAAATATTTGCATTTGTGAATGTTGCTATTGATGGTACTTTTGTAGCTACATTTTAGTCATTCTTTTTTTTTTTTTAAGATTTTTAAATCTTGCAACAGAAATAAATGTATTTTATTGCTATTGTCTATTTCACGCATCCCTTCTGTTAAAAAGTAATGACAGTTGGAAAAGGCAATGTACAATTTGAATCAAAAGCTGGATCTTTGAAAATATCTGCCCTCGCCTTTGTTTTGGATATTGTCTATATATTTTTCATCATTAAAATGAATTCAAAATAAAAGAGTGGAACTTCAGTGAATATGTTTGTTTGGTAAGATGGGTGAATCAATCCTTTAAATAGTTGTGACGTAGATTTTCCAGAGAAAAATGATCAGCTATGACACATGACCAAGTCCAAAAGCCAGATACAATGTAAATCATTTGCATTCCAGACGGTGTGAATTTTTACGTCAGGTCTGAGCAATGCGTCACCAGGACGGACACACAGACCTGAACATGTCATCGTTGACGGCCTTAGAAGTCATCACTGCAATACTCAACATAATCTTGAATTGGCAAAGCTCTGTTTGAAGTTGTCTGCGGGGGTGAGACGGCTGAGGGACAATTATCTTGTATGTCCTCAAGAGGTCTGGCATTGTGGAGGAAAGGCTGAGTAAAAGAGATCAGAGAAGGAGGGTACACACAGAAGTACATCTGAGGGCTTCGTAGATCCCAGGTATTACCAACTGTCTGAATTAACAGGATACACATACTTCACTAAACAGTCAACATGTCACGTCTTAACAGTGTTTGGCTTCACCTATGAGCCAAAATTCTTACATGAAGCCCCATGAGCCCCTTGCTGTTTCGCAAGCTTAGATGAGGTCTTAAGCCTCAACAGAAGATGAATGCCGAGTGCTAAATTAATTTGAGGCATTTTCTTTTGTGCGCTGACAAAAGCGACCAGGTTGGTGCTGGTTTCCATAGCTGATGACAGATCATTGGGCTGCAGTGTTTGCCCAGGTGTCAGGCCTCCTGCTGAAGACAGCAAAGGGTTTGTCCAGGTCTCCGAACTTCACATTGCTGAAGAATCTGTGCCTTAATTGTACAGATCGCTTCATTCAATATTTTCCATGAAAGAACCTCTAAAAAGTACTCGTGACAAAATAGCAGTGCCCTTTGTTGAAATGTTGAAACATGCCCTGTATTCAAGACATTTCAGGCTCAGAGAAATAGGAAGAGACTCTTTTAAAGTACAAAGTAATGTTTCTAAATGTGGTCTTAAGAAAACATCCGACCTTTAAACTCTCACGAACCGACATTCGTCTCAAAAACTGTTTTGTATTGCATGTGCAATACTTTTAAGCTCTGTGCTTACACTCTTTCCAAACAACACTAATCAAGAAAACATTATAATTTCCCTGCATTGTATACGGCTGCAATAAGGTGTTTTAATTGCTCTGCTGTAAATATAAAAAAGCCATGCCCTGGAGCTGTCTGGCAGATCACTTTAGTGTTTGGTGTGGTCAGGAATTTCATGATGTATAAATATATCAGTATTTATATGGCTTGATCTGTGTGTCATTGAAGTCTGCAGTGTTTGGTTAAGGTTAAGCTTTTTGGAGGCCAGTCCAAAAGTTTGTATCCCATCACTCAGGAAGCTTGTTATGTCTGCATTTGGAGGATTGGGCGGAGTGATTGCTGCACAGCTGGCAGGTACAATGCGTCTGGATCTATAAATTCCCTTTGGCTGCCACGCATGACATCCCTCACCTTTACCCAACCCCTCTGATAGAGCTCCTACAAACCGAACAAGATGCTTTCTAATCGCAGGAAAATGCTCCTGCTAATCTGTCGCTTGTCATGATTAAAATACTGACATAGTATTGCTCTTATATGTGTAAGAGCGTTTTTAATCAGCCTATTGCAGCGAATGAGTGATCATTGACAGGCTTTGAAAGCACATTGTGCTCTCGTGTAGTGAAATCACAGGTGCTCTAAATCACTCTCTTTGCCTGGTTTGAGGGAGTGTCATTTGCACTTCTCCCACAGTCGGTTTCTTCTATGATGTGTTCAGCCTTTTGAAAAACACTCACCCTGGACCTGATCATGTGCTCACACGCTGCTCCTGCAAGTTTATATTTGTCCCTCTTTTCACTTTTTGCAGTTGATATAAGAAGGGAAAAAAAAAAAACCTGCAGAATTTCATGACAAACTTTAAAAAGAGCACAAGTTTCTCTATATTGCTACAGATTATTGTACAAAAGAGTGAGGGGATTCATTTTTCCACCGGGTGAGAGGGGGAAGAATTGGAAGCCTCTGCCACTTAATTTGGCGGCTGAGAATTACCCTGCGAAGTTTTGTTTTCCTAAGCCTCCAACATAACAGAGTGTGCCTTGCCGTCAGCACCTTAAGCAAGTAAAAGCGCTTCCTTTATGAACTAAACCCGCCAGATATTTGCTTTGCGAAGCCCAGCGAGAAGAAAAGACTACGGTTTGCAGTGAATAACTTTTTAAAACACTGTGTGTACGAGAAAAAAAAAAAAAGCAGCAGAAGACATGAAAGAGCAGGAGAAATGAATTGAATGTTGTTTTTTTTTCCCCCAACTCTATGAAAAAGAGGACGATGGGATCTGAAGGCTTCTTTTCCAAAAGCCTCAGCCAGGTGATTCATCACAGCGCTCTGTCAAAAGAGCTTTCCACAACATGAGACGAACAATGACACTGTGATTGCAAGGACAGGAGAGCTCTTGATTGAAAGATATCAGCTATATGTTCAGCTTCCCCGAGAGAGGAGGCCAAACGCAAGAGAGGGTGGGAGAGGCTAGAGGGAGGGAGCACCACTCACGGATGAAAATCAAAATCTTAACCCTTCGACATGGGTGTCAAGAGAGGGAGTCCTGTGTAACGAGAGCTTTCAGATATAAATTGAACCAAAATAATTTAACAGCTGCTTAACCGCGAACAGAGGAACTGCCAGGCAGATTGATTGGAGATGTAGCGAAGGAGAGCAACTTTCAGATTGTGTTCTGCTTCTCTGTGACGGGGAGTCCTCAGCTGTGGAGCGATGCTGAACAGATCGTGGACCACTGCCAGATCTTAAGATCGCATGAACAGCATTCAGAGGAGATGCAGTACACTGAGACGCAGCTTAGGAACTGCACTTAGGAGGTCGTTTGTTGTGAATGTGTCATATGAATATATTGGATTTTTCTCTATTTTATTTTCACAGTGTACTTTAATAGACAGTAATCAGCAGTAATTAAAATGTGGATTGACAAAACCAACAAAAACAGTGAATATTTCAATCATTTAAAATGTAAATGTACCACAATGAGCCAATATTGACTTATTTTCATCTGCAGTCCCTTACCAGAGTGTCAAAATGAAGCTAACTGCATGATGAGTGTAACATAATGAGTTATAGTTTGACACTGACAACTTTTATCATAGGTCTTTTTTATAATATATATCATTCAATTTGGTGTGTATTCATCTGTGTATGCAGGTTGGTTTATGTGTGACATGTATTTTTCTTTTCTTTTTTTTCTTCTTGGAAATCACTTTTTAATCTCTGGTTTTGGTTTTGATAAATGCTTCATCAACAAAAACGTAATTATTATAAACTAATAATGAAACCATTATTATTACATATTGTTAAAGAAACAAAAACATAATAAACCATTCAACAACACTTCAGATAGAGCACAGCTAGTGAAACCTACCAAAATAAAAAACACTATTCCAAAACAATTTCTTTCAGAAGATTTGTCTTAAGATATTAAGCAACACTAAGACATGAATATACTGAGATGTATGTAAAATCACCTGAACAGTCGAGAAAGATGTATTCAAACCATTTAAGTAACTTAAAGTGACAAAACCACAGAGTAAAAATGCTCCAGGTAGAAGTCCTTGGTATTATTGCCAATATGTACTTAAAGTACTAAAAGTACTAAAAGTACTCATGCAGGAAAATGCCCCTGCGGGTTTTGTAATACATTAAACCATTGGATTAGTATTACTAATGCATTAATGTGTAGGCAGCATATTACTGTTGGTTTTGAGCTACTTTATATACTGCTGGATACCTCAGTCTATAATCAGTGTTTTATTAGCTCATCACATGTTTTATATAAAACATCTTATTTAGCAAAGTAACTATAGCTATTAGATTAATATAGTGAGTTAAAAATAATATTTTTACAATAATAATAATAATATTACAATATTTCCATCTCAAACGTAATGGAGTAGAAGTATCAAGAATCCGAACATGGTACCTCAAACTATTCTTTTCCATCACGCACCAACAATGAAAACCAATAAACCATCAAAATGAAACAAAACCAGCGGTCTCAGTCTGCGCCCCTCCGTCATATTTTATCTTTTAAGTGCTTCTCCACCTTTTTTACCCCACATGATAAAAGAGTAATCACTTTAGATACTATTTACACTCAGGGCCGAGGACTACCATTACCCTTCCATCAATATCAGCACTTAAAGTTCATAAAACTGCGAGCTAGACCTCCAGCCTGTAATTTCCGTAGGCCCTAATTCACGGTGAGAAGAAATAATATTACAGGGTATTCTGCTAAACAGTGATGACACTCACGCGTAATTGTGAGAGGCTACAAGAACTCTCACTGGTTACAAAAGCTGCAATACATTGACGCCTATGTTACACGAGGAAGTTTACGCGTCGCAACAATATAGTTATGATTTTAATTCTGTGGGAAAATACGAGGTGGGTCATAATGGGCAGTTTTTTCCCTTCTGCATGTATACACTGTGGTCACTTTATTAGGTACACCTTCCTGTTTGTACACACAGCTTGATCCTGCAGACAGTGAGTCAGCAGGTACTTTCTATTTCACTAAATGTGAGAATGGGCGCAAGACGTGTGATTTAGGCAACTTTGAACATGATATGATTGCTGATGCCAGACGCAGTCGTGGGATTTTTAAGTACAGTGACTTGAATTTGACAATTTTGGTTCAATAAACATCCAATTAGAGGCAGACCTTTGGAGTAAACTCAGTGATGAAAATTCTGAAGACAATAGAAACTCAGTGATGAACACAAGGCCACTTCAAGACACACGACTCAACTAATTTTGATGCGAAAGGCTCCGGCAGCAGACGACCGTGATCTTCTAAACACCTGAACATTGCTGTAGTCTGGGCGCATGCCTTCGCTTATTCAAGTAGATATTGCCACCAGAAGAAGAATGCATGTAAACAAAATTGTATTGGACGCATATTTAAGTGCATGTGAACTACATGAATGTTTAGTTATGTGTCCCACAAAGAAAAGTAGAGGGAATATAACATGTTTACTCTTACAATATAATGGGGAGAGATTGTTCACTAACATTTACTTAATGTTAACATTGAAGGTGTAAGTTTTTATGCTGTAGAGAAGTACATCTAATGGTGAAAAGACTTCAAAAGAGACAAATGTGTCCCTCTGTTTTTTTGGCATCTGATGGACAGACGCTGGGATGAAAGTTGCAGGCTCTAACAAAATCTCACAGGAATGTCTTATTGATCCCAAATCCTGATGTGCTAATTAATAACATCTCACATTACACACTGTAGGTATTTCATGCAATATACACTGTGATTTATGTAGGCCAACGGTATTTCAACTGCGACACACAGTTGAGCAGAAAGGAGAGAGTGTGTGTGACCCTGAGGCGATTTAAACAGTGTGAGGAAATGCTTTCTGCTTTCTCAGTGATCCACCTGATGATACCACGACTTTATTTACAGCTTGTGTCTCCTGTTGAAATGTTATCAACCAGTTTAAATGCATTTGAGATCTAATTTCAATGACCGAAAAATGACCTTTGATAAAACATTTAGTGTATTTGCTGTCTTGTAGTGTGAAGTAGCTAATACAAATACTACATTAGCACAGACTAGTTTGGTCTAGTATAATAACTTTAAGAGAATTACTGACGTAATAAAACATAGAGGTAATATATGCAGATTTTTAGATGGAGGCAATTATTGTTTTTAAAAAGGAAGTAAGAAAATTGGTATTGATTTTAATCCCATCTTCTTGGGAGCATATTTTAAATTTAATTATACTCAGAGGTGTATCACTATATATTGTAGGAAGCAATTTTGCTGAAATTATAAAGTGTAATTGTACTTTGGCAGCCTCGTTAGCAGGGAGAGGTACATATTTGCTGACCTGGACTCCAATATCTGGAGACTCATCCTTATCACTTGAGTAATTAAACTACATATGGCCACGCTGAGGTGCTTCATTTCCTTCTCCAGCTCTGCACAAGAACAGATAAGCATGAAGTAAACTGAGGCGAACATATGGAGAAAAACATGCGCTGCACAAACAACATGAAAAACACTTTGACATTTGAGCGCTGAAAGCTTTTAAAATGATTTACACGTGTCATAAGTAGCATTTATCTTTGTCAGCGCCTCATTTTAAACATGTAAGAACATGTCACAAACATTATATACCCTTAAGCGTGTTATGAAAATAGAGCCTGTTACTTTCTTCAGACCAGTGTGAAAACAATGCCTCTACTACAACATTTATATCCACCATATTCAGTGATTTTCCAAAGCATAACATTAATTATTGAGACGTGTTTTGGGGGAACTAATGGCACTCTTTTCCCCAGACAGATGTCGATATGGAGGATAGAGAAAATAGATGTTGCACTATAAAACTGTCAAACAACTCTTCAGGGGATATAATTGCTTCTTCCTGCACCCTGGTCTTGTCATTCCCACCCTGAGTGTAGACACATTGAAAGCTTCCTCATTTCCCCCCAAAATCCACCAACTTACCAAACTCCTCCAGACTATCCTGAGATACTCATTTTCCCCCACAGCATTACACATGATTGAAAAGCATCTGCTAAATGATAAAAAGGCACCGTCGTTGCCAAATTAGCACCACATTCAAAAGTTCTGAAAGGCTGCTGAATGTCAACAATGGAGGCTGAGCAGCAAAAGCTTAATTATCCTAAATGTGTGTGTGTGTGTGTGTGTGTGTGTGTGTGTGTGTGTGTGTGTGTGTGCACGTGTGTGTGCGCACGTGTGTGTGTGTGTGCGCGGTTGTGTACAGTATGCACGTGTGTGTGTGTGTGTGTGCTGTCTACCCAGGTTTAGTACTGATGATGTAATATCATATATCTGTATTTGTCTCTGGGTGAGCATTACATCATTGATACCTCGGGCTGCCAGCGAGGCAGAGATGCTCGGGCTACACCGACACTGGAGGCATGAAACAGCGATGGCAGCCGGAGAATCTGTTCTACCAGTCTGCAAATTACTCAGCAACCCTGTCTCCTACAAAACATCATGAATTACCATATTTGCCAAGTCACAAAATGTTGATATATGCATTTTCTGTACAATATCCGCTTGTTGCAACTGCAGCGTGCTGAAACGTATTTATAGTTATGTTTAGGCACTCATAGCACCTGGTTAACATCAGGGAAAGAATGCATTCTTGGTTTGACACAGGGAAAGTCAGCCTTCACTTGAAGCACAAGAAAACAACACGTTTACTGTGTTGACATTTAACCACAAAACAGGATTTTTTTTCTTTTCTGATTCATAACCAAAGTGCTTTTGTTTCCTACACACCAATTATGCGGTGGTCTCAGGATGCAGAAATGTAGCACTTGTCTGTGAACATAACCCTGGCAGCGATTACATTTTTTATCACAATGTCATTTGGAAAACAAATTCTTTCTGGGAGGAAGGGCTGTACACAGTGAGATTCAGGGTCCATCAGGAACCGTTCCTCTGGTCTCAACGTAACTCCCGTCTTGCTGTAATGCTCTTGCTTTCTGCTGTTGCAACGGGCACCTTTGGATTCTACCAATTTATCTTCTAACTTGCGGTGTGTGCAGTTGTAGAACTGTACTAAATCATACCAACAAAAAAAAAATGAGTTCTTATTTCATTATTGACATAAAACCTTTGCGGCATTGTGAGCAAGCTAGTGCTTTGTCAGCGCGAAAGAAAGGTGTGCCTGCACCCATTATCATGCTGGTATCGGTGAAAAAAAAACCACTCTGGCTTGTTTGTATTTCTTTAAGCCAATCACACAATCATCAAGGACGGCGTTAAGCCCAGGATGCAGCAATGGTTCCCATGTAAAATAGTCGGGAAGGAGAATGCTGCGTAAGATATGCAGCCAATGGCAGTCTACATCCGGTGAGTCAGACTACAGCAAACGTCTGCTTTGCCTCCTGACAAATTTATTACTTTTAAGTGAAGCGCTTTGTGTTGAGCGCAGCCTTTGATCAACACTGGTTGAGAGACTGGGTTTGAAAATGGGAGGATGTCACATCGCTCACGATATATAGGCACAGAAAAAGCACTGAATCATATCAGTGGCTAAAGTCCTCCTGATCAGCTCAACTGTCTAATAAAGCAGCAGCCAGTCATGTTGGGAGCACTGCATCTTTTTCAAGTGTTTTCTATTCATCGGTAGTGAAATGCTGTTATGTTTCTGTAATTTATCATCATTATAGGGATTCAGATGCTACTATTTTACAGTGACCTGTCTTTAAGATTCTACTTTCGATGCAGTGTGACAATTTCTATTCTGCATCATTTGCCTTTTAGACTAAACTTGTACACAAAAATAAAGAATAAGCAGTGGAGTTAAAGCCGTGTACAAGAGCTGCAGTGATTACATCTGACTAACCAGTGATCACAGACAGAAATTTAAACTCGATAAAATACCGATGGTTTAATGTTGGTTTTATAGTACACACTGCGGTCACATCTCTTTCGTAATCTGCATTTGAAATGGCCACGCTTTGTTACTAAACTGAGGAGTGATAAATGCGTTTGGGTCTCTTTAGTGTCATTAAATGTCAAGAAAGATAGCAATACAGATACTTTCAGGGGGCCTCTGTAAGAGAAACGTTGTGTGTGTGTGTGTGTGTGTGTGTGTGTGTGTGTGTGTGACTCAATAGAAACATTTTAACAAAATGACGACAAGGCACAACTTGTCCATCAGAGGTACGTAGGAGGAAGACGGGAGGAGAAAACCTCACACAATGCCCTGACTCTACTTCCTGCCTATCACCTGCTTTGATCCGCCGTAAGCATCGCACAGGAAATAAAAAGGTTGACAGATCTCACTTTATAGCCACGATGCAGACAAGACATTAAAATGACAACTATAAGTGGAGTCTCAGGTCAAAATCGGACACATAAGCAAACGCACACGCAGCCGCACACTCAGACTTAATCCATTGCAAAAAGTGCTCTGTCATTTATTTTTCCTGCAATTTATAATCCTTAATATACTTTCCTCTTTGGCTAAGGCAGAGCAATGGGTTCAACCGAGGCATTTCTGAATTATGAGCCAAGCAAAAAACGGTTTTAAACTTGGCTCAAATTAAATTTGCTTCGATGACCTCATTACAAAATTTAAGTAATCACTGCAACTGAGCCACACACATTTAAAATGATGCAACTGGGAATGTATTATTACAAAGTATTGATCTTTCATTTTCATTATTTGGTAACTTTCCGTCTGTGGATGAAAATGGCTGTGCCCTGAGTTAATTACTCAACTTGGAAAGACATCCTGTGTTCAAAGGTTGGAGGACATAAAAAAATCAGGCATGATCATCTATGAAAAACTTCAGAGTGGCCCTTCATCTTCGACAGCAGCCAGCTCTACTTAGTAAGCCACAAGAAAGTGTGGCTGACGGTGTGCAGGAGCCCTCCTGTAATTCCTACTGATACCTGTGCATTAAGCTACCTCTCCCCCGTGGAAGAACACATCAAAAGGAGATTAAAATTAAAACTTAAAAACAAGGTGATCCAATATATGGTTAAGTCTGCAGATGATAAGCTCTACCCGGAAATTCAACACAAAAGCCGAGACTTGAAATTACCATGATGGAAATGTACAAAACTGTGGTGAGCTGCAGGGTTTTTTTCTCCAGCAGGTGCCATAAATGATGCAACGTGGACAACCACGAAATATCAAGTGACCCTTTTATCACAATGTAGATTCAGAGGATACAGGAAGATACAGAGATGATGTCTGTCTGGCGCAGTAAATTGATCACCGTGTGGATGTCACATAGCTTGTGTTATCCCCTTTTGGAGCCACAGAAAGGGTCATTGTTGTATCGCGAATACATGAATACAGATATATGTGTCAGGGTTTTCTCAAGACCCCGAATGCATCAACGCAGACGGTAAACATGCCCGGTCCTGCATCGGAGCTCAAACATACAGGAATTATGAAGGGCAAAGCTCAAAATGTGCTGCCACGCTGATACCCCCAGACACCATTCAACCGCACAGCCATAATTAATACTTTATTCCCCAGCAGTTGCCTTCATGAGGAGCAGATGCAGGGAAGATGACCTGAGATTGTTAAACCACATGTGAAGAGGCAGCATGGCAGAGAGGTATCGAGTTTACTTTCATAAATATGGCAATCCCCCCCAATCATCCCCCCTCCCCACACCCGTTCTCCACCTAGCAATTAAATCCAGGTAGAGATTACTCTCAGCTGCGTCCCGGTCTTCACAGGAGTCTCAGCCTCCAGCCTGGACTGATAATAACTATGGTCTGCAGTGTTTCAGCCATTCATTTGATAAAGTGCTTTTCACCTCGCAGCTTTCATTATCCACACACCAGAAAGTGTGTGCATGCCCACGTGTAAGTTTATTTGCTTGGCTCGGGGTGAGTTGATTAAACAAGTGTCATGTCATTATTCTGTAATCAATTTTTCAATTATGATTCAGGCTCTATAATGCCGTAATGGAAGGTGAACTCGGATCTATACGGGAGCAGCAGGTTGATTAGACGTCGCTGGAAGCTTTCCAGAGAAGAGAGAGAAAAAAAAAGAGGGAGAGATGTTTTTTCCCCCCGAGTTACATCGATCCTGTTGACTGAAATGGCCTCGGTTCATAACAGACCATGTCTGCTAGCAACAGCTTAGCTGGTCCACTGAGGCGTCTGTCCGCACATCTTTTGGGGGGGTTCTTTAAAGACGGTGAGTAAAGAAGTCTCTCTGAGAAAGATGTAGAAAAAGATGTTTATTGTGATGACCCCGCTTGACACTGTGAGGCTGCTTCCTCGGTGCAAAAACATGCTACTCCAGGGCTAGACTTTCAGACAATCGGCCAGCAAAGACTTCTGAAACTATATTGACACGGCATGAAGCAGATCACCCCATGTTTCCCATTCATTCATGACATCTTTATGTGAACTCATAAAGGAGGGTCTTTACATGGATTTCCTTCATCACCGCCCTTTTCAAGTTAGATTCGTCTTGAATGAAAATGCTTCCTGCTTCAAGTTTTGTTCTGCTACCTTTACACTTTATTTTCTTAAGCAAGGCTTACTACTTTTGTCATATAACTGATTCTTGTAGGACTGAGAAATGGAGGATAATTTTGGCTTATTACAACTTTCATAGTTTTAGTCATCATTTCTGATGATAATTTCTGTCAGTTATAAGAACCTACCATGTCAATTGATGAGATCTGGGAACAAAGCGAAATCGTTAAAAATAATGGGTTTTAAATAAATTGGTTGGCTGAATTTATTTACATGAGAAAACAAAAGCAAATGGTAATAACAAACTGTAATAACCCAAATTACGTTTTAAAGACCCTGAAAACTTATTTTCTTGATCAGCTTCTCACTAAAAAGGATGGGATCTTGCATGGGCAATATTTTTTTTTATGTTTGTGTTTTTGTACTAGCTTTTGTCATTGGTTTGAGGTGGGCGGGGCTTAGTTGAAAAAGGTGATGTCATGTATTTGTGTGCATCAGTTTTGCAGCATTTAAATCAAAATATGATGAAAGTTGCAGGATTGTTTTTGCTGTTAAATTATTAATAAATAATAAACATGGATGTGTTTTCTCTGAAACTTTTGTTATTAATATTTAAAAATAAAACCTATTTAGATGATATGTATAAATACAAAAATTAAAAAAAATTAAAGTTGTCTGTGGTTTGAATGCTAAACTTCAAATCATGATGATATATTTTCAGTTTTTCTTCAACTCTTAACCTACAATGTAAATATTAACATTAATTTCTTGCCCTCTTGCCTTGCAGAGAGCGAGCAGTGCCAAACACAGGAACAGTGTGGATGATTTACTCTTTAAGAGGAAATGTTAATCTGTGGCTAGGTTAGGACAAACCACAAAAAGACAAAACAGACCAATTTAAAAACAAGGAAACAGCTAAATAATTTCCTCCACCTCAACTGCCATTTTTATGACCAGGAGATATCATAGAGTACAAAGGTGTAACCAGATGACAGCAGCAAAAACAAATAACTATCAGCACTAGCATTTAAAACACTATTATCCCCATACAGCCACACACACATTCACTTCACACATAACGTGTTCCTCCAGAGAAATATTGCTCACTATACTGGCATGAGTTAGCAAATAATTGCTAGTCAGGGGAGGAGGTAGCTTATAATATGCATTGGGAATTTTAATCTTGACTTTTAATAAGCTTTTGACCTTCTTGCGTCTGCAGACTATAATTAGAAATTCTGGCTGGGCCAGATTGACAGAATGCTGTGTCTTAGGGGAGGTAAAACCTTGAGCGACTGCGGTCAGCAGACCTTCTAAATCATGCGGCTGCATGAGAAATGTTTAATCTAACAAATTGGTTTCTGTTTCCTCTCCTTTTTTTCATTCTTTCATGCTGTAGGTATTCTGAATATGGAGGTGATGTCATGGTCTCATCCTTTTAAGAGTTACTGTGGACCATATATTCTGAGGGGGAGGCAGAGAATCAGGACCTAATGGTCTTTCCTCCTACAGCCAAATCTAATTGTGCCCTTATTGTCCCCAAGTTTAACTGCCCCATTGAAGAGGATTGCGCTGTCTTAACCTTAACTGTTAACTTGCCTGTGTTGGTTTTTGCATATGTTCAGTTGTATATCAAATTGAGCTGCAGCACCTCTTGATATTTCTGCTATTGGTAGAACGCAGGTAGTCGGGTTTGAACCTCCTCACACAGCAGCAGTTGCAGGTCTTCTTGTATCTGAGTTAAAAACCAACTCTCTCTCCTTCTTTTTCTGTTTGTATGTGTCAGGCAGCACTAAATTTAGCGGCTGGCGTTTATTTACTTTATGTCCTTGCTGGTGTGTCCTTGCTAAATGAAGGCGAACAAGACTGTCACCATCCAGAGGACAGCACAGCCCAGCCCCTCGGGAGTTGATGGATAACGTGGGGATGTATACGCCTGCACGCACGCGCACGTGTGTGCGTGCGTGTGTGTGTGTGTGTGTGTGTGTGTGTGTGCATGAGCAGAACAAGAATAAACATGTGTGCAAATAACCTATGCGTGCACACACATGTGTGCACGCACTAAAAAAGACCTCCCTTTGCACAATTACTGTTTGCAGTAATCCACTCAGATCATACAGTACAGGAAGCTGGGTGCATGACCAGCCATCACAACAGGCCCTGTGTGCCTCCAGTTATACAGGTATTTGAGTTTGCAGCCTGTGAAGGTATTCAGGCTTCCATGTGGCATAGTGGTATTTGCACCTTTGCTGTTTCAGTGTGTCATTGTTGAGCGCTACACAGTCCTATGGATCAGTGCCTCTGTATGGATCCCCTGGAGCAGCCTCTTGTTCCTTTAACATTCCAGGTACATCCACGCCAGCTCCTTCCTGTCGCTCTCCTTGTGTGGCGCTGATTGACAAGCGTCCGCTTCTCTCAGGCGCGTAATCAATCTGCTAATTGGTGTCGGAGGGTCGGTTGCTGTTGAAGCGTCCCCCTCTCTTTCTTTGGCTAATTTATCTTTGTCACCGCCAGATTCACAAGGTACATTAGTTGGGAAAGTTCAGTCTCTGCAGAGCCTCGTTTCTCTCTCTCTCTCTCTCTCTCTCTCTCTTTTTCTCACACACACACACACACACACACACACACACACACAGACACACACAGACACACACACAGACACACACACACACACACACACACACGCACACACGTACGCACGCACACAGACGCACACACAGTATGCTACTGTGCTTTGTTCATCTTTTTTTCTTACTGCAATACATCACACAAAGGAGTGAGGGTAAATGTTAGCCTTGCACTGTTTCCATTGGTAACCACAGCCCATGAGGTAGAGAAGAAGAGCAGGTCAGTCTCTCTGTGCACGGTAATTGGTGACAACAACGTGCTTTATCATAATTCAGTACAACTAATACATCACAGCAGGAGAGGAGGGTTATAATCAGTGTAAAGGCTTCTTAAAGTTATTGAATACAGTCTGATAATGAGCAGATTTTCTTTAAAAAAATAAAATAAAACTGCGTATATATTGTATATATGTAGACAAATGAACAGTATTGAATGCATGTGATTCATGAGAGAAAACAGCAGCATCTATATTTACAGAGAGCTGACTGAACCCTTGAAACAGCACTTCACATCTGACTGATTTACAGGCCGTTTCTACCCAGGGTGCCAATCAAGCCCTGATTAGACATCACTGACTCGTTGATGAAGGTTCAGACGGCAGCAGCCGTGTCCGCGGTTGCACAGAGCGCAGAAGATTGATTGCAGGAGGCCGCCTTGCCCCAGATTAATCTCAGCAAATGACAAAAGAGTCATGAAGTTTTCATCTTTCCCAGTTTAAGTAAAGTAGGTGTAGTTTAATAGTAGGGAATTCAAAGGAAAGGCATGTGTGGCGCTACTTCATCTACTGCTTGCTCCCAAACTTGTGGATTAGGCCCCCAGTGCCCCCTATTGGCCCCCAAACCATCTGTTGAGCCTCTCACACACACTGATCCTCCACATTCATAAGGAAAATACAAGATTTCACTCTGAGAACAAACAAAGAAAATATAATGCTTTTATGTATTCTTATTGTCCTCTCTCTCTCTTTCTCGTTTCCACCTATACCTTCTCTTTTTTACTGTCTTTTCTGCTTGCTTCCACTGCCACTCAGGTGCAGTGATATAGAGGGTGCAGAAGTGAGGTACGGTGCTCTTATGGGAAGAAAATTATGGCAAGCAGCAGGGGAGAAGTCTATATTCCAGCCCTGCCAGACTCCTCACCTGCTACATGACAAGAACAGCGGCTGCACACTGATCATACCCTCATTAAAGTTGTTCACTTTCTCCTTTTTCACTCTTATTTTTTTTTTCTTTGATGCAATCGCTGCTCTTTAAGTGCTTTAAGCACTGCGGCAGTCGCCTCACTAAATGTCTGTCTCGAAGCTGTTAACAACCATCTTTTCAACAATGACAGGACTATCAGAAGATGATTTTATGCAAACTTCGTCTGGAGATCGATCCACCTCCATTACCTCCACTTTTATTCACTTGCTACTTATATTAGAGCCTTAAATGTATTTTCAATGCAAAATAAGGCTCTTAACATAGCTTAGGGATCAGAACAGCCCTGGACTTCCCATTAATATAATTCACTGCTACGTATGAAAGCCGAACAACTCCAGTTTTGTTGATTTTCTAGTTTTCATTGCTGCTGTTTGACTTTCATTACTTTAAAGACCCTGTGTACTTTTCAACTTTTAAAAAAACAATTAGATAAAGATGAATTTCAATCCTTCCGACACAAATTAATTTAAGATTATTTTCATCAGATGTAATGCTGTGGCTGTAAATTCTATCTGCAAAGCCTGTCCATTTGTTGTGTGACTGATTATTCCTGTTAAATTATTGGCATACAAAATAATCTAATGGACGACGATGACATTTTTTGATTTATGTTCTTTTTAAGCCAAAGCCCAAGGTACAAAGTGCAGTCAGATAAGACTGAAAACAAACATGTTTATAAGAATCTGCCATCCGATTATAGAGTAAAACGTTATTCTAGTAGAATCAGATTTCAGGAGGATGTCAAGGATGGATGGATTTCAGGAGGATGTCACTAAACATCAAAGGACATAAACTAGCAGATCTCCAACAGGTTACGATCAATGCTGAGGCCAGAATCTGATCAGCCTATCTGCAGTGTTGCTTCCATTATCGGCCTGCTATGCGTCACACTGCACGTTGTTTCAACCCTGACCCAGACATCCACCCAGACAAACACACTGACAGGGACAAGACCAGTGTGCAAGCTGAATACAAATCAGTTTTTCCTTATTTTATACACCTCTTCTAATTGTTCTCATGATTTCTAGATATTCTTTGCCTTCTGCATATTAGATTATGACAAAAAACAAGCAATCTCTGAGTTTATTTAAACGTAATAAAAACAAAACTCCCTCAAGTCTAATTCCTATTGCCTTGTTTGGACAATAACCCTTCTCTCTGTGTCTCCGACTTCCTGTATTTGAAGAAAAAGCATTCAGGGCAGCAAATTCAACACATTTTTGAGCGCCAAGCTCCAGTCTTTTCGGCAGTTTACTTGACAATGTAGCGGGTGGGTGAGTTTTTACACACTGCCCTGTCAGTTTTCAGGGAGCTACGCAAGCAGAGGATGTGGCGAAGTCTCACACGGGCCCCGACCTTTCCAAAAACTCTGCGGTGGAAGCCGGCCTCTGATAGTTTGGTGAGATTATAGAGGAACAGAAGAGCTTCTAAACTGAACCAAAACACTTGATAAAAGGAAAAAAACAGCAACGAATCCACGTAGCTACTGGAAAATATTCCAAAATATGACCATAATGTAGAATTTTCTTATGAGAAATGATGTAAGGTGAGGTTACTCGAGAAACAAAAGAGGATCTAAGGTGGGAAAACACCTTTTCTGCAAGAACAAAGCATAAACGTCAATTTGAGCAGCACTAAACAATAATCAATCTATGCTACTATTAAATAATAAGAGCCTTGAGCGAGATAATCTCTGTGAGATTGGCTGTACTGCAAGGTGTAACCACCATCCACACTCTGAGCAAGTCCGTTTCCTGTGCGTTTGATCTGCAGATAGGCACACGTCTTCACAAAGCTGTAAGATAATGTACGATATGATTTTATGTTCATATGTACACGGTACTAAAACAGTCTTCAGTTCACTCCTCAAACACCTGCACAGTCTCCTCTGTGATCCCCTCACCTGTGATCTAAGCCTTTTATAAACCTCTCCACCCTTCAGTAGCACAGTCAAAAAGTTTCCAACCCGTAAGCTCCTCCCCTCTGCTCCTGACAGGGCAGCCGTTCTCTGAGGCAGTAAAGATAAAGGATGAGGAGTTTCCCACCTGCAGACAGGAAGTGGGGAGAAGTTCACCTACTATCAGGGCTGCCAGACACAGGCTTGATTGTACTTTTACCTCTTAGACCTTATCATAATTTAGAATATAAACCAACATTCAGGACAACTGTTGGGCTAACCCAGTCTGACCTTCTCTGATAACCCAAAGTAGTATAATGTTTGGACTTGTTCTGACATGCCCACGCAACCCCTTCTTCTCCATAGATCCCACCTAAAGCAATGTTCCAGTTTCTTGTTTGTAGTGTTGTAATGTACTTAGTTCTTGGGGTTTTATTTGCAGTGGCAGGACGGGATTATTCCCCGGCTTACTGAGCTGTACACAGACACATCGAGAAAGAGAAGCAGTCGGCTCTTTGGACTGTGTGAACCCTGGTGGAACGTGAAAGAATGTAACCGGATTCAACTTGAACACGCAAAGGGACAATAAGGGAGAAAGACGGCAATTACGTAATACCATAACTATCATGATATTACGCCCTGCAACTAAAAGCTGCACTAATCAATATTTGTTGTTTTATATTAACAATGGATCATATTGTGAGGTGAAAGGGATCACTCGTATTGACAAAGAATTATCATCCAACTCTGTGGTTTCCCTCAGCTATTTGGAGCTTTTTAAGCAGCTTTCAGCTTATTGTTTTGGTTTTATGTCCTGCAAATTTACTATTTTGATTCACTCTTGTAGGCCTCATTTCCAACCACAACAGTCAGCTGTTTTAAGTGAAACAGCTGACAGTTGTGGTTGTGCTGTTACCTGCCCTTCAACAAAGGACAGACAGACAGTTAAAGACTAACTAGTGAACATAGTGGAGCATTTAGCAGTTAAAGAGCCAGGTATTTCCCTCAGAAGTTGGAGGAGACCAAACCCAGAGATAAAAGAAGAATGAATATTGAACTCATTCATTAATTTGCCAGAATCATGATTCCAATTGGATGCTAAAGAAAATTTTGCATTTAAAGAACGTTGGAAAAAAAGTAAAATGCAAGTAAAACGAAGAAACTCATTCACTGATGTAACCTGTAACAAACTAACTGCAAATATAGAAAACACAAGCAAATATAGAAATGTAGGTTGTGATACACAACACTACAAAAGTTAGTTACGACACAAAAGACAACGGAGCTTCCGTGTGGGACGTGTCCTCAGGGGCATTTTTGGACGCGAGGGGTCGCGCCGCTTCCCAGCATTGGAAGCTTGATGAACTTGATACTCGATACATGATTGACAGGCTTTCTCCTTTCCTAAAACATAAAACCAATGGAATATTTTCCCGGCTTTATTTCAAGCATTTTAGGGATACTACATGACTACTGACC
The DNA here is from genome assembly GCA_016806645.1 of Ophiodon elongatus. Classification (NCBI taxonomy): domain Eukaryota; kingdom Metazoa; phylum Chordata; class Actinopteri; order Perciformes; family Hexagrammidae; genus Ophiodon; species Ophiodon elongatus. The sequence goes on along the minus strand of JACSYO010000608.1, from coordinate 33,792 downwards.
AAAAAAGAAAACATACCAGCTACAACCTCCTACACCCGCAAAAACACTTCCTGGCTGTACCTGTTTGGATGGACGCTTTCACTCGAGGGCTGACGCATTTAAAACGGGACCATTATGGCTCATTTGGAAACTTTCTCTTATAATACAGAAGTAGTTCACCCAATTGTGTTTCTGAAAACATTTGAGATGAGAAATAAGCCATGCAGTTGCTGAATCTTTCTTCATTTTAGATCAACAACAGGTAGTTTGAAAAGTCTTGCTGGATGCCCCTCAACTTTATGCAAATGAGGAGCGGTAAACGTGAAGTCCCATATCTAGAAAAGGACTACTGCACTTTTTACCCAACTCTGTATCATCCCACAAGATGCCATGTCCTCTTGCAGATCTCCGCCAGGTGTGTCTTCAACGATTGCTGTATTGTGTGATTAAATGAATACAACCAGTGCTGTAAAGCGGCGATGTATTGTAATAAAACCAATGGGCTCGACGTTGTCATATAATACACTTCATACAATTGTGCCAAAACACAAAGCTAAACTCACCAAGCTGTCTGCCCGCTTAGCAGCGGCTGAGTGGCATTCAAACTGTACACCCACTGTGTCTCGGATAGTGAATGAGGAGTAAGCAGGCAGTCAATGGCGGTACATAACATGCAAAAAAAGGTGTTTTAAGGAAGCGCGAGTCACAGCAACCACAAGAGGTCCTTGAGCATGCAGCCATAACTGGGCATCCGAAAAGGTTATGCTGTTTGCTGCATCAGAATGCAAGGTGGTGAGGTCAGTCACGGACGCACATATAACCAAACACATAACCTCTCACCAGTCTTACGCCTGGCTGAGAAAACAATTCTATTGTTCAGCGTGGCATAACTCAACAGCTCCTGGCGTCTCCCAGGTTTTTCGTATCAACGGCTAAATACAAGTCAGACCCATCCCTCTATATGTAACGTCAGTGCTGACCCTCCAGCGTCTCCACACGTGACCTTAACTACCTCACCAGCAGACGTATCAAAACATTCTATTGACATATTGCCCAACCCAAGGATAGACAGATTTTCCTTTTTATGAGTTTATCATAAGCCGTGTGGTAAGATGTGTGAGTCTGTTTTGCGGATAGACACACCCAGGAGTGATGCCACAAGTCTGTTATGATGTCTGCATCCATCTGTCTATCTGTCTATCTATAGCTGTCTATCTATCCTCGTTTTATTGTCTGTCTGTCAGTTTAATCTGTTCCCGATGAGACATCAAAGGTTTTAATGCAGGTCAATACCCCACAAACAGACAAACAGAAGCATCTGCCACGTAAGACAATTAACCCACACAATCACGCTGGATAAACAAATCATAAAAATAGGGATATGAGAGCCCAGCGGGCGATTGTTTGGCAGCTTTTTATGAAGCTGCCATAAAGGGATTTGAAGTATTTGAAGTTTCCCAGGGAGTTTCTGCTTGTTAAAAAAAAAATGAATGAAGATGTCTCGAGGTTGATTTTGTTATTCATGGGTGTCCGTGGAGGAAGGGGTTTAAGAGGGAGGGTGGAGGGGGGGGGGGTCATCGCCAAGGTGCAAGCGAGAGGTGCAGTGCAGTCTGGGTGCTAATCAGACTCGTCCTTCGAAGCAGCGTTTGACATTTCCCATCAACACCGGCTCCTGGCTTGCTCTCTCTCCTCACCTGGGCTCTCTCAGACGCTTAGCCCCCAACCAGACTGTCTTCCATACTCTGTTGACACAGGCAGGCTGCTCCGTCAGTCACTCGCCTCATTAACTCCTGTTGGGCTGTTATTCCCACTGCTATAGTCGTACATGCACGTGCCCTCTCATATGCACACTCGCATACATCCACTGAGTCAAAGTTTCCCACTCGGAGGCAGTCGAGTGTTTGTCAGTTTGCACATTTTGACATGTTTTGACGTTTTGCTGCTTACGTGAATTACTACAGCTGCAGGATTCACTTTCTGTCTGTTACCCTCTGATCAGATGAATTGATTTTGGAGTGTGTTGACAGGATAAGTGTGTTATATTTTTCTTGTTTGTTTGTATTAAAGCTCACTACATACAACACTTGCACATAGATAAATAGCTGTACATATTTTTTCAGTGTGGGGGGGGGGTCAGAAAAGGGGGACTGTTACATATTTTTTGTTTTTGGGGATGGTCATCTATATATTTTGAGAGTGAATGGGGCTTTACTGATTGAACTTCTATCTCTCCATAGAAATCCTTTGTTCTAGAGCAGCTCCCAACTTCACTTAATTCTGCATCTTAGGTGCTTTTACACTCACCCCCATCCTAATCATTTTTGTCCTTAACTGAACCAGGGGGAGTATTTCCTTCAGACTAAATGGTTTTTATACTTGATATTAATCAGCCAAACACAGTGCATTGACAGTAAACCATTTGATTTTAGTAGCTGGATCTGAATAATCCACACATGTCAATAAATCAACAGATACAACATGTACGCCTCTTCGCGTCTCTGAAATTTATTACAGACAAAAGCATTGATCATTATGCAGATCGTAGTATCTGACACAAAATTGATAGCCACTTTCACTTTGATGCTCCATCAAATATCCAGCTGATAAAGATCTGTGTCCATCCAAAGCCACAACTCATCAATAGATACGGGATGGTGTCACTATTTTTTTAGCTTCCTTGTTCCTTCCAGGCAATAACTTTGATCAGTGGCAGCAATTTCCTGGATTTATAAAGTTTGAATTAATCGCCATCAGCTTTGATTTAACACAAACTGTGACATCACGGAGCGTGCCAGCACTTCCCTTTTTTTTAATAAATGCCAGAGCTCAGTAAATGGCGTTTAGTGATGCAAAATAGAGCTATTCGTACTGCGGAAATGTGAAATATACAAGTTATCTGTATTTAGCAAGCCAACCCAACAAATAAACAACTGTGTGTCAGATTGATGACAGACACAATGTTTTGAAGAGCTCATGAAGGCAGATGAGAAAGAGCTGATTGAGAAGAGGAATGGCTGAGCAGCATGTTAGCTTATCATAATTGACTGTCAGACACTCAGGTGGTTAGTGTGGTTTGCATGGGTAGTGTCGCAGCCTCCTAACCGGGTGTGATTAAGCTTTCCGGCTGTTTGTGTTCCTACACCTCCTACACCATTTTAGTCTGAAGGGAATTATAACCTTAATTTTTGTAGCCAGGGGTGAAATGGCACAAACTCAAAGCACTCAGGGCCCATTAGAGAGATGCAATCAGTGTCCTTACTTTAATGAAAACGAATGCTGAAGAGATCTTGTTGGAGCAGATTGCTCATCAATAAGGAGTATATTTGCGTAGATAATACTGATAAAGTTGGTGCATCAGTCACTTGTAGACTGTTTCACAACTTTATGTCTTTGAGTCACTGGTGGTATCATGATCGAAACTGTTTCCTGTAACCTTGCTGATCAACACATTTTTCCGAGAGGCACTTTAATTCTGCCACTGGGGTGAGATAATTTAGTTCCTGTCACAGATTTTCTGGAAATGAGTAGCGACATCTCAGACCAATACGATGGAGCGAAGGATTGCTGCTCTGTAGTAAATGAAACTAAAATAATAAAATAATCCAAGGAGGTAACGAAATACGCTATGGATATCAATGAATAAAAGCAAAATCAACCCTAACCCTCACAAAGTGTCAAGAAAATTGAACTAATAAGAAAAAAACTAAAACTATCCCAACTGACTGGAAATAAAGAAAGTTCTAGGACCCAATATTAGACAAATTAATTTAGGTTACGCTCTTATTCTCTTTTTTGCCAAGAGTTAAGACGTGAAGATCGACCCCCCCTCCCACCCCACACCTTATAACTGTACATTAAATATGAAACTGGAGCCAGGAGATGATTAGCTTAGCTTAGCACAAAGACTTGAAACAGGGGGAAACAGCTAGCCTGGCTCTCTTCACAAAATCCAGTACCTCATAAGCTCACTTTTTATGACACTCGATATCTTATTTGTCAAATCTATATATATGTAGCAGTGACATCCCAGAGTCCTCACTGGTTGCCTGGCAACCTCACAGTGATGACAAGACTTTAGACAGAGCCAGACTAGCTGTTTCACCCGATTTCCAGTCTTTATGCTAAGCTAAGCTAACAACCTTTAGGCTGTAAATGTAAATGAAAGACATGTCTGGTACTCAATAGCAAAGCAACTTGTTTACATGTAAGTCGTTCACAGTGTAACCTAAGCATTTTTTTAGGACAGTCATGTCTGAAAGTAAACCGCCACATGTACATGTCAATGAGCCTGAGCCCTACCCTTCTCGTTCACCGTTGCCTAAGAATGCGACGGTGGCCAGCGCTGACTCACCTGGTGGAGTATCGCACACACACACCAGCCCCCCGCTCTCCACTCACTCACCTCCTTCCCCTCCCACCTCCTTCACCCTGCACTGCAGTTCAAAGTGGTATTGCCTGTCTAGCCTTGGCGTTTAATGTTTATGTATTGGGAGCGGCTGGAGAGTGCAAATAAAATGCCTTTACAGACTCCGGGGCACGCTGAGGGCTGTGATTTCAGATACTGTATTGTGAAATTTCCATTGTGCTTGACGGAGTAGCCTCAGGGTACCTGAATCTGTTCAGCTAAATTTTGCCTCTTTTCTTCTTTATAATACTTGAGGCGTGCGGCTTAGATAAACCATTTAGAGGGAGACTATTGAAACTTCATGCTGACAAAAGAGTACACGTGTTCACGGGATAGAAGGCAACGTGTCCGTGCTCTAAACTGTTTGTCAAAAGTTCACAACAGGATAAAGGTTTGAATGCGGACCCCACCTGCGAGAGAAAACCACAATGACTTGCGGTATGGCCGGCTTTCTGTTGCGCTGGAAGAAAGGAAACCCTACTTGCAGCAAAGGAAAACAACACAGAGAGCCTGACACTACTTATATGTTTGTGCGTGATTATTCTGTCGTTCTAATCCGTCTAACAATGTTACAAAACATTCAGACAGGAGGAGGCTTTCAAGCAGTAATTGGGGGGGACTTACATGGGTAAAACTCAGCTCAACCACTTCTAGTTGCATCTCGCTCGTGCTTGATCGAGACTGTGGCACAAGAAATCAAACATGGGTGTGGATTTAGTCTGATTCGAAGCATATCTCTTAATTCCCTTGAATGTCAGGCTGAGGGTGCTTTTTAGAGAACGAGTGTAGCAGAGCAGATGTAGATGTCTCAGACTGGATAGAGGGCTACGTCAGGGGATGTGAGGTCTGCGTGTTTTGGGTGGGGGGTACAGGTTTTGATGTGACACAGAAGGAGCCAAAAAAACTGATGACTCATTGGCCGCTTTCACGCCTCACGCTGGATTAGCCATCACATGCAATAGGCTGCTTAATATGAATTGTGTAATGCCCTCAATCCCTGCAGAATTATTTCATAAAATCAGCCTCTGTTTTGCTGCGTCACCTTCATACGCAAGACCGAGGTAAATGTATATAAAAGAGTGGCACACAGCAGTACTCATATGGGATTTTGGAAGCTGTTTTTTTTAGCTATATTTTAGTTGTGATGTTCAACTTTTACAACAGAGAAGTTTCCAAAAAACTGATTATGTTGTCAGGTTAAAATTTTCAGTTTGCTTGTTCTCACTCTAATTTTCAGGATTATGTAGTCCTTTGTGGTTTAGCTGTTGGGCTTTTAAAATCCTTTCAAACCCTATTTGGCAAATGTCTATTTTGAGGTTGAAGTGCAAACTCTAAATTGTCCAGAGGTGTGTAGATATATTATTCTTGCTTGTGTGTTAACCCTTTGATAGTCTCGTGGCCTGTCCAGGGTGTTTACATCCCAGCATGCATTCACCCTGAGCAGGAGTGACCCAGTTTCAGCCCAGAACAGGAATAAGCAGGTATTGCAAGTATGTTTAGTGTTTGTTTTAGGATGTTTGAGACCGTTTCAAGATAAGTTCATATAATAAATTGGCCTAAGATATTTTGATTGATTGTCTAAACTGTCTTACGGGATTTCTACTGCCTATAGTTGTAATCTCCACCCATCTGGCACTGGAGGAGGCCAAAACCAAACAATGAAGTGTAATGTTTGCAAATACTATTTGCCCCAGGTCGGGCAGATGGATGGTTGGTTTCCTCTGTGGGAGAAACTCAAGTTCAAATCCAGTCTGTCACATCAGCACACCTTGCTCTTTAGGCTGCATTATTCATCGCAATCTCTGCATTATTCATTTCACTTAGCTTCACATTTTGTCACTTGGTTCATTTACAAAGAAACCCTTAAAGTCTCTATAATCATAACAATAATTATGATCATATCATCCTTTTTTGCATGTGAGGACTGAGGCCTCTATGGACTCTCGTTGCCTCGCCCCCCTCCCGCCTGTGGTTTTGAGGCGTTTGTGTGGCATGCCAGGTTTTATCTCAGAGCTGTGACACCTGAACCAAGACTCTGACCTGGGGCCAAACAGAGCCTCCGGTGTCCCTCAGGGCACCACAACTGCTGTCAGCTCTGTGTTTGAACAGTACCTCTGCAAAAACAACTGCTGAAATATGTCTAGAAAAGACATCTACATGTCAATCCAGCGATGTGTGCACTGGAAGCCATCACTGGTAGTGGAGTATCTTGGTTGGGGGGTTACACGGCAGTGTGCCAAGTGCATAAGCCATCTTTTGGCCATGATTTGATGTTCATGATCTGAGTGAGCGGCAGGCAGCTCTCACCTGGTCCTGGTTGGGGTTGTGCGAGCCTGGCACAGACTGAACAACACCAGACTGGAGGTCAGCCAGATTGAGGTTTAATGAGACTGAAGCCACACCAAAGGCTGGCATATCAGTCCTCACTTCAGAGCACCTGTGCCACACTGTCAGCGTGATGAGAGCTAAAGTTGCCCCAAAACAGCCTCTCTTCCTGTAATTACTCTAACAGTTGGTTTGTTATCACACAAATAATTTGCCTTCCTGAAGCATTTGAGATATCTGAACTGATATGCCTTGAATGTGGAATACAGCGGTGTTGTGTGATGGTGCCATTCTGTTTTTAACCAACAACACTAAACTATTTCCTAATTGGCTATAATCATATATAACTATATGTGTGCTTTGGGGCTCACAATACAACTCGGGAAGGTTGGTGATTGAAATCAAATCTAATAGGGGTGGCGAATGAATTACAGAAGTGCTGGGTGTTACTGCTCACCATGAGTGCAATAAGCCCCCTCTCCTCCCCTTCTCCTTTAAAGGAGTCAAGAGGAAGTTACAGTTGGGTGCAAACATAGATGTCTGCCACAACTATGGCCAGTCAATACAGTGGGTACCCTTGCTTAATCTGTCAACGAAGTGGACTTTGGAAGGAAGATAACCTAGAAAATAGATTGGTTCCCATGAGAATTGCCTTTAGATGAGTCCTGGAATACATTCTCTAAAGCCTCATCTATTGAAGCCTCCTGTAACTCTGTCCCGTTCCTCAGTCTGACGGAGTTCTGTTGCGAGTCAGAGATGCGTGAATATATCAATATAGGTCTAGAGGGGGGAAAAAAACGAATCAGATGAAATAATAATTTAAAGAATAAAATACTTTGACAAGTACGGGGGCGCAACAAGGGCGCACAGTGCGCGAACTGCGCAGAAATTAGTGCGGGTCTATTGTCAAGTTTTTCTGACATTTTAAAGAATTGAGAAGCGTCAAATGAAAAAAAAATGTAAATTCCGTTGTTTGCTCGGATGTCTTCAGACTTCGACTAACCTAAATGGTATGAAACGTCTCCAACGCCATTTCCGTGCGTTTGTTCACGTTGTTTTAAAGGCGAAACTCTTCCCCCAATCTAATTATTTGTACAGTAAGTAAACTCTTCATTGTGTTTATTCATATATTTGGAGGATACGAGGTCACAGCAAAATCATCCGGCACAGGCGTGCGCAGTGCGCGTCCAAGAGCAGTTTTATTCTCTTGGGAAATGCATTCTGCGCGGAAAGTTATCCCAGACGCAGTTCAATTACCGCACACATATTGAAATCACTTCACCGAACTGCACTGCTTCAGATTTGCGGCCACTGAGCAAGTGCTCCTGTCTGTCCTGCCTTTCCTGTGAAATCTGGAAAATGGAAGGGTGAAAAAAAAGACGGTTTATAATTGATGTTTTCCCATGGAACAGCCCCTCCTCCCCGCAACACAGGCTAACCCTCAGGTGGAAGAAATCTTTTTTTGTGGGATAACATCAGGAGGGTTTGTCTAGGCGAGCCAATCAAATCCCTCCTCTGCAATAGATCGGTGCTATAATACAAAGCAGTAAAAGCGGTCGCCTCACACAAGCGGCTGCAGCTCGACTAGAGATCCCGTGGCTTTTAATTCCTTCACTACTTTTTTTTTTTTAAACCCTCCTTCGATGTGCCCCGTTATTACCATTTGTCTGAGGCGTTCATTTCCGCACCTGCCACAGTAGAGACCAGGCGAAGGCGAAGTAGAGGAGGAGACAAGGGCATTGCGAGAGCCGGGAGAGGCAGACGGTAGAGATAGCAGCGGCGACTCGTTTGAGATCTTATAAAGGACAAAAATGCTGCTCTGGACCAGAATCGTATTGGTCGGTCTCATCTGCTTGTCCTTGGTGTCCTCTGGGATGGGATGCGGACCGGGCAGGGGCTACGGCAGGAGAAGACACCCGAAGAAGCTGACACCTCTTGCGTACAAGCAGTTCATCCCCAACGTGGCGGAGAAGACCCTCGGGGCAAGCGGTAGATACGAAGGCAAGATCACAAGAAACTCCGAGCGATTTAAAGAGCTGACTCCCAATTATAACACAGACATCATATTCAAGGACGAGGAGAACACCGGTGCCGACAGGCTAATGACTCAGGTAAGGAGACTGAACCTTTCCCCCCCCCCCCCCACCCTCTTACTGCCCGTCTCCTAACGCACCATCACTGCGCACTGCAACAACCTCCTTGTCAGACTGATTGCGCACCTTTAAGGGAAGTCTGTTTTACCCGCTGCTGAACTCTTCACACTGAGCCTTTTAACTTCACTGTAAACGCAGATGCGCTTTATGCAACCAGCACGGGGAGTTTTCAAAGGCTGCGGGCTGGAAGCGAATGTAGAAATGCAGCTGGAGAAGTGATGTGCAGGCGGACAGTCAGGACACTCGGCCTTCATGATTGTGACAGTGTATTTAAAATATTAATGTGCCCCTCTCCTCATATCTATATTTGTATCTTTGTGAGGCTCTATTTGTTGTTTCTGCGGACGCACATTCACGTTAGATTGCCTTTCGGGAGGACATTCAGCATGTGTTGCCTAATTACGCTTAACATCGCAGCTTGTTTTAAGCGCCTTTTCTTTATTCCAGCCCCGAATACACAGAGCTGGGGATGCGCACCGCTTCAAACAGTCGGGCTTATTCAGGCATGGCGTGGCTCATTCAGACATTTTCTCGCACAGGCTGCTGTAATTCAGCCTTTCGCATGATGTGCACCAGTGCATGAAAACAGTGACATGTCTTTGAGAGTGTTCTGAACACTATCAGGACTTCATACACGGGTGGGACTCGGTCAATTATAGGAGCAAGGCGCGCAGGGGGTGATGGTGCCTTACTGGCATGGATGAAGACATCTTTTTTTTATTTTTTTTTTATTAAATAGTCCATCCTAATGTAGGCAGTTAGTTATCAAAGCGCACAGCTCGTTTTGCACACATAAGACGAGGCTCACAACACGTCGGAGGGATTTCTATCCTGGTTGCAGGATGCCGCGTCTCTTCAGCATGACTTTTAGCACTCAGATGCTGGTGAATTATTAAAAGCGCTTGGGTGATATTGGCTCAGTAATAATAAAAATGCCGGTTGTGATGGTGGTGGTGCTGGTGGCGATGAAGCCAGGCGCGCGCCGGGTCCCTGAACCCGTGCCTCGCACCATGCATGAGCACGAGCTCCGATGAAATATTCACTGTGCGTGCGGTCTCGGCGTCCTCTCAGCCCTCCCCACATCTCCTCTGTGATACACCTATAGGTTCACATACACACAGAGATCGTGAAATCACAGGCGCGTGGGGGTGTGATGCCCAAACTGGGGTTTAGAGACCCCCTTTGGATCCTCCAGGGGCTCCAGAAAAAAAAAAAGATGGATAATTTGATTTTGATTTCACTGTTATTTCATTCATTTGTGAGAATATTGAGTAACATGGATCTGCAAGGCTTTTATCTGAGTAAAACACCCCACCTGCTGTATACACAGCTGTGTTTACAGGTATATATAAAATCATAACCAGGAGGGAGTCCCTCAGATCAGATTTGATTATATGAGGCGTCTATGGCTGACTATTAAGGGTCTCAAAATAGCATGTTTGGGGGCTGCTGTTTTACAGATTAATTTGAAAAAATGGTCAGTAGTTGTTGCTTCAGGTTCGTCATCAGCTTTCCACTCAGCATCCAAGCGTTCACAGAAAACACAACAACATGCTCTAAGTGTGACATGTACATGAAAGGGCTTTTTATGCACCCCTCACTGGGCCTTAAAACGCAGTTTGAACTTATGACCTCTGGTCAGCGGGAGGCCATAGTAAGTTAAAACAGGTGAGATTGTTCTTATCGTACATGACATAAGGTCATCAAATTAGGGTATGTACCTCCAAAAGAGAGGAGCTGAGCTGTTTCGAAGGCTACTCTGCTAGTGGTTTAAGCATTATCACATGGGAATTGACGCTGTGCCAACGGTCTTTGCGCTGTTCCACGGCTTTACGCATGAACCTATTGGGCTCTTACGCACGGAGTTTTACGCACGAATATAGTGGACTTTCCTTGTTATCTTGCGTTTTAGAGAATAAATGTACTCGTACATGAAACAAGGCACGTGCGTGCAGTGGCTAACTTAGATGTGTGCAATAAAGCAATTAATCAATCCATTCACATAGGCTCAGCCAAGACTGTAAGAGTTACTTGAAAAAGCGCTTCAACAAGCATATAGCCCTCGGAAAGTTGCCAACTGCGGCGTATAACAGACTTTTAGAGACGACGTTCTCCTGGAGTGACGGGGTGGACTGAAGCACGACTCCCACCAATCTAATCCACAAAGTATAGCTTCGTGTTCAGTCGTAAAATATTATGGTCACAAAATAAGAGGAGATTTTCTCTTGTGGAGAGGGGAGATTGCTCAATGTCCTGAATTCAATGTATTTCCTGTGAACTTTCGTTTGTTTCATCATATCAGAGACAAGATGTAAAGCAAGATAATGATCTCCAGTACAATTAAAGAAAATACTTGATTTGCCCTGTTAAATCATGTCATCCACACCGGCATATGTCACTTCCCACGCGGAGGAAAAGCTCCACTATTAGATTGGTTAGCAGGGAAGCGCTGTTGGGACTCTGCAGTCTCGTGCCCTCAGTGCAAACGGGTCGGAAAAGAGATGAGCTGGCGGCTTGTTTGCACTGACAGGTAGCTGATAAGTGTTTCCTCTAACCAAATCATTTGTGAAAAGATTAGGAGGGAGGCTGTTGAACAACTTTACCCCGAGCACAAAGCGCCGGGTCTCGGGCGCCCTGCTGGGCTTCACGGTGGCTGAGCAGAATTTGGCTTGATTTGCGGCACACGACCTAATGAATTAATAAATAGGTTAAGCTTTACGGCTCTTGACTCCGACAATCCCACTCCGAAAGTGGGAGGTTTTTTTTTTTTTTTTAGGGGGCCGTTTTTTTTGTTTTTTTTTATTCATCACATTCTACAAGTGTGATATCCTCATAAAACACCCACTGATATTCGTCGATGCCTTTATTGTTTTTTTTGTTGTTGTTGTTGTTATACGAGTTTCGGGGTCTGTGTGAACATTCTTGCTTTAGGACACACAGGCTGTCCATAAAGAAGAGGGGACAGTGGCTCACACACATAGACGCTTCTCTATACCATCCCTGGATATTTCACAAGTCTGTCAGTCAGCAGCCAAAACACCCCGACTTAAGGAGGCATGTCACGTTTCTCAGACTTTGCAGGAGAGGGATAATGAAAGTTTCCCTCCGCGGTTGGGCTGAAAAGACTCTTTGTGATGTTTTATTTGACATATTGGTTGAGCGTCGAGAATAGTTGTCTTGGAGAAGGCCAAGCATCCTCATTGAGAGCGCGGAGAGGTTGGGGTGCGACGATTTATTTATAAGACGAACTCCAGATATTTTAAGGCAGCCCAGCTGCTCCCGAAGATCACCTTCGTATCATCTGCATATCAATTATTGATTTAAAGAAAACAGACAAGTTGCAACCAACAAAGGACTCGCTCATTTCACGGCCTAATACAAAGTCATGCATTTATAATGGTATGCATGTTGTGTTCAATGCAACACTTTTGGAAAGAAAGGGATGCTGCTCGCACCTTTCCAAGACCAGAGACCCGTGTGTTATAGGCCAGTGAAGCGAATGCGGTGCCTTATCAATATTTCATCAGCAGCTTTCTTATCCGAGATGTGCCCTCTGACGCTGCGGCTCACACTGAGAAATGTAAGCTCAAAGATGCAGTTCAGCCCCAGTGTTTCACCTCAGTCGGGAGGAATCAGGTGTGGGCGAGGCCTCGGTGACTTTGTTTTTTTTTAATCGTCATCGCTGTAATGGACAGCAGAGATAAAGCAAACGAGCCAGATATGTATTGGGATGCGCCATTTCAAAAAAAAAAAAAAAGAAAAAAAAGATGATAGATTTTAGTCAATGATGAGCACCTGCTAGTCTTGGCAACGGCGTGGTGTCAACACAAGAAAGGCTTTGGTGGCCAACGCTGTTCTAAGATTGATACGTTTCCCTTAGTGTGCCGGACATCTTGCCCATGCGCACAACAGGTGACTAACAGGTCCATTTCTCCCTCTCGCAGAGATGTAAAGACAAGTTGAACTCTCTGGCCATCTCGGTGATGAATCAGTGGCCCGGGGTGAAGCTGCGGGTCACCGAGGGATGGGACGAAGACGGACACCACTTCGAGGAGTCGCTCCACTACGAGGGCAGGGCCGTGGACATCACCACCTCGGACAGAGACAAGAGCAAATACGGCACCCTGTCCCGGCTGGCGGTGGAAGCCGGATTCGACTGGGTCTACTATGAATCCAAAGCCCACATCCACTGCTCTGTGAAAGCAGGTAAGCTTCCGTCTGTCATGCGCACTGTGCTGCTGGCTGCAGGAGAACATTAGCAGACGTATCACCGGGGCACGTTTTCCCGTCAGGTGCGATAGCAATCTGAAAGAGCAGGTGCAGCTCTGGGAAGCTGCAGTCCTGCCTTATCTTTCAGAAAACTTCCATGCAACATCAGAGCTGCTTCAGCAAACTAGATTAGACGTGGTAGAAGGCGTCAAAAACGAAGTTAATGTTTTTCAAGTCCCCCCCCCCCCCCCCCCCCAACAACAACAAAAAACTGATTTCAGTGACCAATCAGCTGCAACATGTACAGGCTCCAAGAAACACCGCGTTTTATCTGTGGATTCGTTCGTATTGCGAAACCATACATTTCACGATCATGAAGAAAACCCAAATCATCATTCAGTTAATGATTAATCACAAGAACTTGCACTCAATATTTGGTCTAATGAGGTAATTGGAGTGCAGAGTACAACCATTCATTTGGACTATGAAACATGTTTCTATGAATGATGTATGGCTGGCGTGGTGAGCATTTCCCATGCAGCTCATTTCTTGATCTTACATCGCCCCACTCTGTCTCCTGGTGGGAACCACGGCCATAAACTAACGAGGCTCCTCGGTGTGACCTAGAAAAGCAAATCATTTTGTTCAACTTTCTTTTTTTGCACATCACTGGAAGCCCAAATAAAATACTGGAAGTTTAGGACGTTTTTTTTTTTTTTTTTTTAGGTTGTAATTTGGATTTGATCATCTAATGAGAAAACGAAAATAATTTCTTGTTTGAGCTTAAAAAAAAAAGAATTCGGATTTTATTTGTCTCAGCTTTGAGATCCAGTTTTAAGTTTAAAGACAATCTTCGTTTTAGTTCCTTTTTGGGGCTAAAACCACCTTGCAGGCCTTCGCTAAGCTAAAGGACACCTATGGCGCGGAGAAACTATTTCCTCACACTGATTGATGAACCTTTTTTTTTCTTCTTCTTCTTCTTTTTTAGCTCAGACTTTATTGATAAATCCCTTACTTATCATTCAACACACACGTTTTGAGATCACAGTATGGGCCGGGCCGACGTGTCATTAGGGGTCATGCGACTTTACCAAAAGGATTTGGCTGAACAATGTTGAATTGGTTGGGCTAAATCTGGTTTTCAGTTGTCACCTTATTTCATGCTCGGGAATCTTAAAAGAAGATTAAAAGCCCCAACTTCAGAGTAGGAAACCCCCTTTTGCTGTGTGCAGGACAGTGTGATCCTAGAGACTGGTATGTGAAGAGCTCCACCAAGGCCAAAATTATTGTCATCAAGCCTGACAACAAAGCAGCGAGAGGTGGTAGAAAGAGGGCACATTGATGTTGCACAACAGAAAGCATTTAAGAGTCCGGGCCCTCATTTAAATTCAAATCTACAACTCGAGAGGCTTGGAAAAGTGGCTCCACTGGGTAAATAGTAGTTGTGAGTCGCCTATTTGTGTGAATTGTCACATAGAGGTTTCTGCACCTGAGTAAATATGGGGACGAGTAGCTGGGAAAGGCGTAAGTGTTCTTTACCAAGAGTAGCTTGATCCACAAGCTGATTTAGAATAACAATGCCTGCTCTTTATTGGGTTTTTTAATTAAGAATAGATGAGCCAAGGCTTTCAGTTTTCTCGTCTCAGACAACGTGGGCCAAGCCAATACGCATTTGGCATGGTGGAGCAGACAGACACCATTATGCAAAATGCATATGGCCCACCATGATGTGTGTAGGCAGGAAAAATACAAATATGAGCAAAAGAAAAAAGGAAGGTTACTGAATGGGCTTTTGAATGGCCGGAGGGCACCTGTGATTTATTATTTGTTTAAGTTCTTAAAGTTTTAAAAGCTTAACATATTGCTGCTTTAGAACATGGATTGTCTTGAAATGTATTTTTGAAATAATTTTGCAGTCGGCCTACAATGGTTCTCTCATGGTGGAAGACTTCATTTTGTGAAAGTGTAAAAAAAAAAAAAAAAAAAAAAAAAAAAGTATATTGTATTTGAACAACACACTTTTATTTGAACAGAAAACTCCGTGGCAGCAAAGTCCGGCGGCTGCTTCCCGGGCTCCTCCACGGTCAGCCTTCAGGACGGCACCGAGAAGGCGGTCAAACACCTCCGACCCGGCGACAGGGTCCTGGCAGCCGACGACGAGGGAAACCCGATTTACACAGACTTCATCATGTTCATTGATCAAGACTCAGCGACCAGGAGGCTCTTCTACGTGATCGAAACCGACTCGGGCCAGAAGATCACCCTCACGGCGGCGCACCTCCTCTTCGTCGGCCACAACAGCAGCAGCAGCGCGCACGGGGAGCAGATGTCGGCGGTCTTCGCCAGCCAAGTCCGATCCGGACAAAAGGTGTTCGCGTTCGATTCCGAGCGAAGTCGACTCGAGCCCGTGACCGTGAAACGGATTTACACGCAAGAGCACGAGGGCTCCTTTGCGCCGGTGACCGTGCAGGGCACCGTCGTGGTGGACCAGGTCCTTGCGTCCTGTTACGCGGTGATCGAAGACCACGACCTGGCGCACTGGGCCCTGGCACCCGTCAGGCTCGCCCACTGGGTGTCCTCGTCGCTTTTCAGTTCCCAGCCTCGAGTCAGCGCACAGAAGGACGGAGTGCACTGGTACTCCAAGATCCTTTATCAATTAGGAACATGGCTCTTGGACAGCCACTCGATCCATCCACTTGGGATGTCCGTACACTCAAGTTGAAACCTCTACTACAGGAGCAGAACGAGACTTACATGTAGGACACACGAACTATTCAGTAGATTAAAACAAATAAAATAATAATAATAATTAAAAAAAAAACGAACGAACAAACAAACAAGACAAAGGCCCCAGCGGAGTTGGGATATTTATTTCAGTGACTTTTCCATGTGTCCCCTTTCAAAGAATGAATGGAGCCTTAAAAAGTTTCTCTTTGAATAATTTATTCTCATGTGAACTCGCTGCTGTCACACAAATGGATTCTGAAACGGTGTGAGCAGCAAATTGTGCATAATCTATTTTTGTATATCTCAAATGCAAAAAAAAAAAAAAAAAAAAAAAAAAAAAAAAAAAAAAAAAAAAAAAAAAGAGAAAAAATGAAGAAAAAATGAAAAAGATAAAATATCGCCAAGAGAAAGAAGAAGACCATGTAGAAAGGAGCTAACGTTGACAGGTTGTAATGTTCATATGTGCATATATGTGCAACTGACTGTTATATTTTGGGGAGAACAAACTTCGCGGGGTTCCATAAATTATATTTTTATACACAGAATTGTAAATTAGATTTTGACAGATCGCTACCGAATCACATTTCGTTATTTGAAATAGTGTAAGATATGAGAATATATTTTAATTTAAATACAGTAGTTGGGAAAGTATTGGAAAATCTTGTACTGCTTGGTTTATTAAGAATTTTATTATTTTGGAAACTGTTCGTTTAAGTTGTCGGAGAGGGACAGATATTCTGCCTCATGTCTGCATTCTCTGCTTTTCGTTTTTGTTGTGTTTCTATTTTTCTGTTTTCTTCTGAGAAAAATATTAAATGCAGATTCTGACAATTCAGTAACAGTTAAAGTAGTACTGAAACCGTTTCGTTAAATAAATTAATAAGTAACTCCTGTAAATGTACTAAAAATGTATTTTTCTTTTCATATTTTGTAATAGGGAAATAGTTTTATAGAAATGACCTGCGGCAGATGCAAAGTTTGGATAGTCTATATAGCCAGACCATACCAGTTAACTTTCATAACAGGGCGATGCGTCAAAAATGTCTAGAGTTTATTATTTATATGTTTATTACAAAATGAGATAAAGAAAATCTTCAAACTTGCAGTTGTTACATGTCTTTGTCTGAGTGAACTTCACAGTAAACACAAGGAGGAACATCTGAACAACATTCTGAGGCTTTTTTTCCGACCAAATGAAGGTCGTGAGTTATAGTTGTTAGAAAAGCTCATTGATAAACAAATTGTATCGATATTTTCACTTTGATCCAACTGTGTTTTATAACGAACAGGGCATTCATTTTAAAGGGGGGCTATAATCAACATACAATTGTTTGACCTGGTAATTGAAGGGGCTTTACTGGGAGAGCCAACATACAATTTCACCCTGTTTGCTCGCTTTTTACAAAATGGAGAAAATATTGCGCTTTGAACTACCTTTTGCATGCTTGCGAAATGTTGAGAGCCCATGTCAAATTTAACGAGGTTTGCCCTCCGCAAATAACTCCTAACTTGCAGACAAATTAAACAGAAGTGTGTTTGTTGGCCCTAAATGTGCTTCTCGGTGTCTGCTGGTTGAGGTCAGATTGCTCCATCAGTGACTGACAGTCCCGCTCCGGAGGAAGAAACCCGGGCATTGTCTAAATCACAGCTTAGTAAAACATTTGTCAGCCTTAACAAATCGCTATAATCCTCCAGTATTTTCACAGGGACTTATAATGTGCATGTAGCACTTAATAGGGAGGTTTCACTCGTTATTTATGTCCTCTTGACGTGTTCTGTGGTATTAAAAAGGATCTTTCCAACATTGATTACAGCATCAGTTTCTCCCACTCACCGCGTTAAGTTGAGCAAGTGCGACGCCACGCGGTCAAACACCTGTACTGCGGGTCACAGGCACAAAGGAGCCGTACCTGCTATTCACTAGTTAACTGCTATATAAATGCATTTGATTTCATTTGTATGGCTTTCAGAGATTTAAGTTTGAAGCATCGAACTTAATGAATGTACATTTGGACACAAGTGCAAAAGATTTACCAAAAATATATAAAATTAAAAAATAATTCTTTGAAACTATTATATTTTTCCAATCAAAAAAAATCACAAAAGTGATCATCCTTCCCATCCAAACTTATCAAAAGGTTAAAAAAAAAAAAAAAAAAAAAAAAAAAAAAAAAGGTCCATTGAACCCAAGTTTGTGAACACTGTAGCAACAAGAGCAGGAATTCCATTTCCTTCTCGCAGGTCGCCCACATTGTGTTTAGTTGTTGATACTGTGAGGTGGAAACTTTGAGGAGGGACAAAGCAGGCCCATCTCTGCCTGCGCTGTGACCTTGGGTCCCTGACAGATACAAAAGCGTCGGTGCAGGGCCGCATTCCTCAGAGCAGGTAAACAGAGCCTCCTCTAATCCCTCTGGGGGCCCTCAGTCTGCTTGGGCTCAACAACGGCTTTTACAAATGTTGACATTTGCAAACATGAACGGTCTGGCATTCTGGAAAACAGAACGGCCCGTTTCTAAGAGAGTTCTGCAAATGGCAGCGCTCTGTGTCTTTCCAGGCAACATTTACTCTCCTCTGCGGCGGCAACCAGCAGAGTGATCAGGACGCAGGCGGTGAGTTTGAGGGGAAATCCATTTTTACAAGGATCTGGTCCTAAACATGGCCGCGCAGCTTTACTACGGCCTCCTCCCTCACTGTCAATAAGCTCAACTTTAAAAAAGACAGACTAACTAGACTGAGCAAATTATAGAGGGATGAACAAATAGAGCAGATGGAGTGTAGTGCAGATGGATGGATCTTACACACATACATAACCATACTTTATGTTATACCAAAATAAAGAGAAATAATCAGGGCTGCCTGATAACATGTGACAATTCAAACTCTTTAGTGTGACTCAGTTATTATTTCAGAGTTCCCTGCTGGTGCCGTCTCAAGACTTTTTGGAAGCTGAAGTGTACACCGTCTCACATCTCTTCAATGGAAGCACTGCTGTTTTTCACTTGAATTTGAACATCACAATCAAACTTTTTTTTTTTTTTTATAAATTGTCTCAGATATTGGTTTTCAATATTGAAGAAAAATAAATTGAAGACCACATGAAACCAACCCAAACCCTAGAAGGGTTTGCCAGATGAATCTGAGAGGTTTCAAGGTAAATAATGGGACAGAAAAAAGAAGGATAATATTCATCTACAACACAAAGTATAGATCATTTAGTCCTGACTTCTCCCTTCTTGCCCAACATACGGTCCTGAAGGGGTCAAACTAACAGTCGACATTGAGGTTTAATCACTCTTTGGTTAAACTGCTCACAACTTAAAATACACTGAACCGAGGGATCGACAGCAGACATGGCATTAAAAGGGAACCACTGCTTCAGATGACCCCGCTCTGCATTTCCTTCAGACTAAAGGACCTCGGTGGGTTTGATCTGAAAGTAGTTTTTTTGAACACAACTTTTCAAAACGCTTCCAATTTCACAATAAAGACAAACTCACTACCATTGCTGCGTATATCAAAACATTTATTTTTCTTCAGTTTCTCGTATCAAACGCAACACATTCCATCTCTGAAAGAATGATTCACTTTCTTTTAAAAACATTAAACTTTTTTTTCTTTGTTGAAAAATAAAAAAATAAAAAAATCACAGAATTGACAGCATCAGAACATGACTGAGATGACTCAAGAGTTTTCCAACACAAAACATTACTTCATGTTTTACAGCATTGAGAACATACATGACAGGATGGATGGTCAACCGTGTCGGTCAAAACTCGATCGGTTGGATTGTCGGTCGTTATTTGGTGCGCCATACTGTTCGAGATGAGGAAACCACTGTAGTGTCTTTTTCAAAAAAATCCAACCAAACAATGCATGTCAAGAAGCTGGGATGACCTTTGGTGCAGTGAAAGCCACACCGCGGCTTTAGAGTGCCGGGTGGCTGCCGTCACAGAGATGGAAACCTCCATCCACTGGAGCTAACAAACATTGGTACTCCAGGTAGGCCACCCGGCTCGATACAGAAGTCTTAAGTTCATTCAACAACGGCTGCATCAGGGAAAAGATGAGCGACTGTCAAATACATGGAGGCTGGAAGAAGAGCGATGGCGGGAGAAGCAGTAATGGGAGGAAATGTGGCGGGCCGAAGGAACGCGGAAACATCTAGTAAGTGAAGGAAGTAAGCTCAAGTCAAATCTTCCGACCCGGGCCGAACACGGTGCGGCTGCGAGGGAACCTGAAGTGTGAAGTGAGTGTGTTAAGGCAGGAAAAAGGGACACAGCGGTTAGCGTGGATCGATGGCTGCTCTCACCAGGATGCTGTTGAAAAAACCAAGGTGTTAACACGAGAGCGGCCCCTCTGATTTTGGCGAGGTGGCGTGCCACACGGAACGAACCCAACCGCACCACAGACGTGGGACCATGGCAACGGCTCTGAATGCTTTCGCTCAACCCGTTTGTACCTCTCATGTAATCAACACTTCTCTCACACTTTGGGCATTAATGGTTTCATTAGCATCACACATTTAACCTACTGATTTACCAAAAAGATGAATAAAAGCCAAATTGTAAAAAAAGAAGAAAAAGGGTCATTTGAAATCATTTAAAGCTGAGGTCTGCTGGTACAAACAACTATCCACCTGGCGTATCGTCAACTAAATACACAAGTTTTGACTAAAACTTGAACCAAACAAAGACAAAAAGAGGACGTGATGTCCTGCATCTTTTCGGTTGTTTAGCAGAACTTGAGGAAAATTTGATTTAAAAAAACTGATTAAAAACAGTGTGGATGCGTTACATACAACATGCAGCAAAACAAATAATTGTTTGTAGCAGCAAAACAGTAGCGACTGGTTTCAAATGACCTGCTGGGGTTTTCAAAGTTAACCTAAAATTATACATGAGAGGGACAAACCGTAACCCACCCAACTCAAGTTTCAGGTGTTGGAGCTTTGCAATAGCACCTAAACGCATCGACAAGGAACCAATAACAAACTGCCTTATCATGCAAAATTAACAGAACTTTGCCAATAAGTCAACCAACAGTTGAACGTGATGGATTGCCAGTTTTCATACAGAAAACCAAAACCAAACAGCGGCCTTTAAGTTGGGAAAAGTTGTAGTTATAATTTATAACGCAGTCGGTAGTAAATCCTAACCCAGTTTGCTAAAACATGCTAAACCTTTGGTATGGTCCTTTAACTTTGCGTTTGGGGAGAGCGACAACACGGATGACAGCATGTGACACTGCTTTGTTGAGGTGGACGCGCTCTGAGGAAAAAGAAAAGAAAATGACATTATTTCAGCCAACTCTCAGCTCCCTGGATCTCCAAACGGACCTGTCGGAGAAAGTTTTACGTTAGTGTTCTGTAAAACCCAACCAGGCTGGTGTTGCATGTTTGAAACAAAGCTCGACACTCCGATACTAGCAGCCATAATAAAGGCTTATGAAGCCGTAAGAAAGACCCATAGATATGTCAAGGATGAGTCTTTCTTAATCAAATATTAAATACTCTACTGCAACCACATGAGCTGATGTGATTGGAAAAACAGGATAGTTAAATAGCCTGCTGTAAATCAGGACATAATAGAGCACCAGTTTCCCTTACTATGAGAAATAGAACATGTCTAAAAATTCAAGGTACATAAATGTACGAAATTCTTAAAATTAAGGTACAAAAGATTCAATATGAATCTGCTCTGTCGTTACAAGACCAGATGTCTTGTAGCATGATAACTAACACTGGCACGGCCGGTACTTTTTCAAATCCACAGGATTTTCTATAACACTAAAATCCAGTAACATGAAATACATTAAATACAAATTGTTAGGGAACAAAAACCTCTACATCATTTCAACTCAAAACAAAAAGGAATAAAACATAAAGAAGACAGTTTAGAACAAATACACAACATACAAAAAAAGAAAACCATGTGAACCTCATGTTTTACACGAAGAAAGAAGGAATTTTAGGAGTTTAGACACTTTAAAGCCGGCCCAACTGTCCCAACACTTGTGATACTTCAAGCATGTTGAGAATGTCGTGACCTTTACTGGCAAGAATTACGAATGTGCAGCTTATTTTAAAACTGAGGATTTTCTCTTCTTTCAAGTAACAGCTATTTTAAAAAAGGGAAACACCACTAAATTTATATATTTGATTCACACGTGCAGTCAAGATTAGTGGCCACTAGGTACTTGTGAACATGAACTTCTCTTTCTGAAGACCAGAGCACCAAGAGCTTAATCTGTGATGTCATCCAGATGCACAGCCAGGCGTTGACTTACTAACAGAGATTCAAAGTAGGATTGTCTTAATGTTACAAATTATCTTTGCATCAGTCAAATCCAGTGAAATAGTTTAATATGTGGCTACATTTACTTTGCCTATTGCTTTACCTCTAGTTTATCAGGGCTGTCGGGAGCTGAACATTAGTATGACATCACAGTTAAATGGGTGGGACAAGAATTCTTGCGTTTCTGGATATGAAGAAAATAATTTTAATGCCAAAATTCAGTGGCATCCCCTTAAATCTATATAAAAAAGGTAGTATTTCTTGCCATACAAGGTGTTTAAAAAGTTGTTTAAAGTATATGTGATATGTTGCAAGTTAAATACCCAGGACCTTACAGAATACGTAATATAAAAATGAATAAAAATTGCAGCACAAATAAGAAAGATTATTCATTGTAAAGGCACCAGAAAGATGGACATCACACACAACCACACATCTTTGGGCTAAAGTTTAACCGGCTTCACATACCTGCATGTTCACGGTATATTGGCCATGTTTTTATTTTCCCTTACACTTTTTGTCAAATGTCTTATAAACAGAAATGTGGTCCAGTCATTGTTCATTTTGGATCCAAATTAGAAACAAAAACACTAGTAAAATGATTTATGTCTGGACACATCAATATATCCTTACATGTAAAAATGTTTAACGTGATACAACGCAAGTAAAGAGTAACTTAAAAAAAAAAAAATGAACAGGATGAATACTGAGAGAAAGTTCTGGTCTACTTATGTACACAATCACTACATAGATAATGGTTGCCCCCTCGGCTTCCTTTGTCACATTCCTGTGAACAATTTACACGGCATTCACCTCTGATCTTAAATTATTAGTAAACACGGGCAACAATTTCTTAATAATTAAAATAAAACTTTAAACCCGGAATAGACAAAAAAAATCGTGCCATGAAGAAAAAGAAAACTATCATGTAACAAGTAAATGAGCCTTAGTTGCTATATCTAGTCTAATAATTATGTCTCATGAAATCAAACAGAGCCAGATGAGGAAATTAAATATTTAGATAATTCAAGGGTTTCAGTGATGTCGTAGCTCTCCCCACACAAGGGCACATGCTCAGAGAAAAAGCAAATGCATTTGAGATTGTACAAGTGTTACTTAGGATGTCTCATGAAGAAATGTTTCTTTACATCAGGGGTTCGCCTTCAGTGTGATGAAGGATGTCTTTGTTAAAATGAGGGAGATTAAATTTACGGGGAAAAGTAATATGGTGACTTACTTTTCTGCTTTACGTCTGTGTTATCAGCTCAGAGTGAAGGCAAGCCGTTCAAAGTGCTATTCCACAAACACCATGCAGCTCAGTGATAAGGCACCAATTATCAACTGATAGTCACGCAGATTTGGATCAATTAGAACGGAGGAAGCAGTTACAGAAATGTATCCTCGGGGGAGTTGTCAGCAATTCTCTCTGGCGTACCACATATATGCCGAATACCAAACAATATACATTTAATTTGTAATTCTAAAACAATCTCCAAATAAATCTTACATACACGTTCCCTCAAAGCACAGATTACAATCCTAAATCTAACTAATCCATAATCAATCACTACAACTAAAATATACATCCAAAATGCGTGAAAGGTTATTCCAAATAGGACACCAGGTAACAGTTAAAAAGATCTAAACTTTTAGAACAAGGAGCGACGTCAAATTACCTAACTGACTAAACTGAACTAGAGAGGATCTGAACAATGTCACCAGAAGCAGCACTGAAACTGAAAAGCACCACAAAATATACACAAGAGTCACAACATTTACAATCTGTAAAATCGTTGGTAGTTTAGAAAAAAAACCTATTCATTTAACGTCCAAAGCCAATTTGGTCCCAGTCACTACTATGTGATAAAATATTCAATCATCCACCTCCGTGCCTGGATGCAACTTCTCCACTAGATAGTGCCATTCACCAAAAAACTGCTTGGAGACTCGTCTCTATCTGACAGCGGGCTTGAGATGGAAAAAAAATGAAGCACAATTCGTGATGAAATACTGCCATCTACAGCAGGGGACAAACACTGCTCTGTGAATAGGCTGGCCAGTCTGCCACAACCATCTCCTGCACCGAACAAAACAGCGCGCCGCGAATAATGATAATAATAAAAAAAAACTCCTATGACGTGGTCATATCAGAATTACAAAGTTTAAGTGTTCGTTTTGTTTTAATGATGAATCTAACTGAGGGGAGCAACCATTATCCCATGATAAGTTCTACTTAAGTGTCCGTGGAAGATGCACAAAGCATTCTTCACAAAACTTCGTTAAAGTAGGATTAACGGTCCGGTGTCTCTCCAGTGCCATTTTACAACAATGGACAGTTGGTACACAAAGTCAAACAAAGGCATGCTCGCCGCTACGGTCTTTATGTTCACTGTTCCAAGTTGAAAGGAGATGAATGACGCTTCTGTGCAGAGACGTTGACTGTGAGTGACCCCAAAGGGCTGAAGAAGTATTCCTATGCCAAGTTGGAGCTGTGCATGAGAGGCTCCCGCGTTGGGAGAAAGGGACTCCTTGTGACAGGACTCCTCGGCTCTATTGCGCTCCTCATCCGTCAATCAGCGACACATCAATGTGGGACAAATCAATCATGTGCCTGTGTAGTAATTGTGATAACAATGTTTGAGCTATTGTCTCAGGGGCAAAGATACTAATGAAAACTTCTGTCGTACAATCTGTATAGTAGCTAAATTCCATGACCACCGCATTGGCAAGATGTAAAGGTTAGCAACAACAGTAGGTCATCATTTAATTGGGTTTTTATATATGGATGATAAAAAGAGGGAAGTATATTGATTACCTATGGAAGCTCATTTGAAAACTTTCTGCGTGCTGGGGACTGGAAAATGTGGCGATTGCTTTCCTCTGCTGGGGCATCATTTTGAACATCTGCAATAAACAAATCGTAAAATACAAATGTGCCTGTATCACGACAGGCATTTTGACTTGTCATCGTAGGAAAAGCACAGGTGTTACTAGTATCACTAACGATGGCTCTGTTCAAGACAAGTTTTCAAGCGAGGGTGACAGAACAAACGTGCACGATACCAGGATGCTGCAATCAAAGCAGCTAAATTCAGCCATCATTAATTCATTTCATTATTTACACAAGCTTTTCCTACGGTGGCAAGTCAAAATGTCTCCTGAGTCTATCGAGTACAACTAGATGCTCCCCTTATCCACAAGAGGGAGTGGGGGTGGTGTAGGGACATTTTCTCTACCTACTTAATCACTACGACAGAGGGCGCTATGGGATCACACTACCAAGATTTCATTACCGCCCCTCTGGTGGGTGCACGACAAGTAAATATCTATGTTTCATCACGCGGTACGTGCTAATTTTGTTGCTCTTCATACAAACTAGATGCTTTGCGTACATTAAGTTGGAAGGAAGGTACTTGAATACATTAAAAGTGCACACGTAAGTATCGAGCTGCTGTACCTACCTCTATGGGACCGATGGACCTGAGAAGATTCTGCAGTTGAAGGTCGGTTGTGGATGAAGAGAGGCCCTCGATGGACACAGTGCAGCGCTCGCTCTCGGCTCCTTTTTGGCTCTGTCTGGTGGGCATTGGACGACCTCGACCTATCGGACCAGCCCCTCTACCTCGGCCCCGGCCCGAAACAACAACCTACACCGACGGCAGGTGTGAGAAAAATTGCCCACATTTGGTAAAATAATCGGGTAAGGGTTAAGAGAAAAACAGCGAGCAAAAACACAGACTGAACCTCTCACTGCTTCCTCAGGCATGTTGATGTTTTAATCTCACATTCAACCATGTGAAGAGGAGCTATATTTCTCAGCACAAAGGCACATTTAAAAACGCTGTGTGTTTTCCTCCCGTGCCTCTCAGACACGCCAAGCTTTCACATGATTGACTTATCATATTTCTACATAGAACATCAACGTCAGAACATGATGCATGTGGCATGGCATATCTTCATTTGAGCTTGAGAGTGAGAGGTATGTTTTCTTCAGCTGCAGAGGAAGAGGAGGAGGAGGAGGGAGAGACTTCGAAAAGAGATAAGAGGAGGTAGAGGGTGTGTGTGTGTTGGGGGTGGGGGAGCCAAAGAGAGAGGAGCCATGCAAGCGTTATGGTGACTGCCTTACCCTGTCAGCGTCAGTGTGTATGGTAACTGTGACAGCAGCCTGGTGGTGACAGGCGTGCAGAGAGGCCAGGGGACCTTGTGTAGCCCCCCATGTTACACTGCTTCCAGCTTGTCAATACTCCTGCACCTGGCACACTGTCCTGTCTTATTACCACTCCTGCTCGATTGGTATGTCTACTGAATGCCAGGGTAGCTAGCACCAGCAGCATAAGACAACTTTACAGGAGACATTCCAGCTTCTTTTATTTCAGAACTGCCATTATCCCAGTCTGCTCTATTAATATACTCTCTCTCTCTGTGTGTGTGTGTGTGTGTGTGTGTGTGTGTGTGTGTGTGTGTGTGTGTGTGTAATTAATTATATATATAGAACACAGAAGGCGGTGTGTGACCATTTATGACGTACCCTGTTTTGCTGTGGGTTGCCCACGACCCCTCGGCCTGCCTGTGGTGGCGTCCCGCCTGGTGCCTGTTGCTGCTGCCCTGTCATGGTAACCTTCCTCTGCACGGCCTGGTTGACCGGGCTTGCCGACCAGGTGCCTTGTTGCTGCACTGGGTCTGCGGCTGCCACTGGCCCGTTTCCACTCTGAATGGGGATGATGGAAAACACTGATTAGACGCTCACGCAACATTACAGCCTTTATCTCCATCTATCTGAAGCATCACAATCCTATTCACATCAAGGATCAATTGCTAGGTATTTTGTCAGGGCCGATACACGTTATTGGTAATCAAGGAGGTCGCTAACTAATATTTGCAAACTATATACATTTGCAGGATTTTGAGGTTTACTGTAACCTCAGCAATATCTGCCGTCTTGCGTTCGAAACAGAGCTCCGCTTGCTCATCGGAGCAGCTTTGAATGTCATTATCCTTAAGTGGTGTTGATAGGCACAATTACTCATGACGTGTAATCAATCAGATATATGCTGTGGACATTGAGTGCACATACAGAGTGGTTACTACATACAGAGAGAGCATCTGAGCCAAAGTAGCTTATTTTTTATTTATCTATTTTATCTGCAATTGGATAAAATAACTATTCCCATAATCGTAAAAAGACTGTATATCGTAGCTGATAGCTGGTTGATTCTTAATTCACATTCAGCATTTAGTCAAAGTGTTTATGGACAACAGGGAGAAATGCAAGGCCATATCTACAAAGCAGAGGTAAAAAGTGCCAGCATTGGCATTGGATCCCTATCAGACATGCTGTGGGGAATAAAGATCAACCCAACAAGGTGATGGTCTCATTATCAAATAAAGTCACAGCTCAACTCTGTTGACATGCGGGGAAGAATTGAAGGTCGTCTCTTCCCCGACTCTGCGGAGAGATGTGACAGATCAATACAAGGGAAGAAAAGAGGCGATATCTCTGACCTGTCCCCAGTTGAGAGTAAATGGATTAATCCCTCCTATAGAAATCACAGCTCCTGATTGCACCCATCAAATGCTAAGCTGCATTACACTGGAACGACAGCAGCTCGATGTGTACCCCATCCCCCTTACACCCCTCTCCTCCCCAGCTTTTGTGTATTGCGCTGCTTTGTATTATCCCTGATGAAAATATAATTTGCCTCTTATCTGTGTGCCTAAGCCATACAAATCCAAATCCTCAAAAGTGGCAACTTTCTTACACAGGTATTATGTTGCCTCTTCGTTCAACCAAAAAAGATTAATTACAAGGGTCTTGGATTGGCATTCTTTTGTTGCCTTGCACCTGGGAGATGGGTTGATGGTGAAAAAGCAACCGAGGGATGACAGAGAGGAAGAGAGAGAGCAAGAAAAAAAGAGAAGGGAGGAGATAACATTGTCAAGCGCCCGTTGATGACAGCAGAACAATGTGGAAGAGGAAGCATCACGACAATCTTCTTTTCACTACGGCTATAGGCCTTAGCTGTTTCCATCTCGCTTTCTCCACCACACATCCCACTCTCCTTTTTTCTCCAAGATGCGGTACATCAGATAGCTCTGCGCAGGTTTCCATTAACGCACTGACACTCAGTTATCTTCATCTGCAGCCAGCCTGCGATTTTGGCTCTGTGGCTTGATCCTCTGGGATGGAGTAGGAAAGCGGCTTATTTCGAATACTATCACATCGCACCAACATGTCTCATCAGTGACAAGTATGAGTGTTTAACATGCATGCCTTTGTGGTTTTTCAATAAAGATTAATGTGTAATTAAGGCCGAAGCAGTAACTTATCAAGTGAGTTTAAAATAGCCAGCAGTGGTAATTCTGGACTTGTTGGTGCTACTGTCATTCTTGTTTTACAGTCTCCAAGGCCTCTATCTTTAAAATAATACTCTTCTGCCCTTAAAGGAGGATATCAACCTTTAAGAGCAGTGATGAGGTGTCCCCAACTCTTCAGATAAATGTCATACTTCTCTCTTTAATGCCTTCAGCCTTTCTGTGTTCTAAAGGTAAAATGTGCGTAAAGGCATTGTGTCTTACCAGTTCCCAAAGCTTAAGAGAGGAAACTCTTAACAAATCAATTTTTACCAAAATGACACAGACATCCCCTTGTCAAACCCATAGGTTAGATATCTTTTAGATTACAAAATAGACAGTGAGAGGGCAATCAGTGGCATTTCATTTCAAAACTGTCGTTTCCCCTGTGGGTAAAATCTGCTGAAGAGGATCAAATAAATGTCGGACCGAAACACAAAAGGAGGTGTTGGATGAAAATGAAATTGGCATGCTCACCGCTCCTGAAAGTTTGACGACTCTGACTTTTGGTGGCACCTGCTGGCCTTCGAAAGCAGAATTCTTGGCCCGCTGCATCACAGTTCTTTTAGCCCCAGGTTTAGGTCCTTGAGTTAGAGCCTGAGCCTGGCCAGGTCCCACAGAGGGAGTTACAGGTATGTTCTTTGGGGGGACCTGGCTGGACTGGATCTGATCACCAGGCCTGTTTACGTTCTGCACAGCACTGTTCCTTCGCTGTTGTTGCAGCTGCTGCTGCTGCTGCTGCTGATGATGATTTTGTTGAGGCGGTTTCCATTGCTGGTCTGGAACAGGCCCGGGGGACTGTTGCTGCTGGGTGATACCTTTTACCATCTGCAGGCGTGTCTTGACATTGGGACGTGGTGTCGGGATATGAGGACTGCCGTTGGGAGGGATGGGGGTGGCTTGATTAGAACTCTTTAATGATGGATTCATAGATTGTTGTGTCCTCAGAGGCAACTGTCTCTGCTGTTGCGGCTGTAGTTGGTGCTGCTGCTGCTGCTGCTGCTGTAGTTGGTGCTGCTGCTGCTGCTGCTGCTGTAGTTGGTGCTGCTGCTGTGGCTGTAGTTGGTGCTGCTGTGGGTGTGGTGGTGGTTGTTGTTGTAGTATAGGATGTGGCGTTATCTGATTCTGTTGTGAGGGTTGAATATGTGAAGGAGAAGGGCCCTGGCTCGGAGTCTGAGCATTGAGCCTGTCCAGCAGCTCCTTCTTTCTGACGCCAGCCTGCATCTGCCGTCGCATCTCCTTTCTCTTAAGGATCTCTTCTCTCAGACGCTTCTGCTCCTCAATCTTCAGACGGTACTGCCGCGTCTCCTCGTCCTCATCAGGGTCCTGTGGCACAAAGCACAAACTGACAATATGACTACCTGTCTCCACTTTCTTGAAGAGGGGGAGGCGTGAACTACTCCGTCTTATTTGAACCATGTTACTTGGGCTGACACTCAGATGTAATCAAAGGCAAAACCCAAGAGAAAAATGCAATAGTATTGATCTGGTCTTTCCGATGGAATGAGACTGCTGTCATTAACAACCTTATGATTAGGCTTATAATTAATGGGGGTCCTTCTCAGCACACTAATATAATTTCTGGGACACTGGGAATTTAGCAGGAAACAAACTCACAGTTATGGTACCATTTTAGAAGGATATTAATAAAACACCTAATACAAAATTATCTGCGACATGGTTCCAAAGCTTTGTTTTTTTATTGTGGTTGTTAAAAAGCTGACCTGTGGTGCCGTGCTTGGGATCTCCTTGCGAACCACCGTCCTGCCCGCTCCTCCAGGCTGTGATTCAATCTTGGCAGCAACTTGGCCTCTTCCTCTGCCACCGTCAGGCACCAGCTGAGTGTTCTGCCCAGGACGCATCCCCTGTGTTGCCTTGGCAACAGGCCTAATGTTGGCGGCAGGGCGGGCACTGTTCATGTTTGTGTTGCCAGGTGCTACAGGGAGCTCCCGGAGGTTGCTGTTGCGCTGCTGCATTTGTTTGGAGATAGGTGTGTTCTGAAGAAAGGGAAAAATATCAGCAATTCATGTTTTTACAATAAATCTGATCTGAAAATGTGCATTTAGTTTTACCCATTGTTCATAAGCTATTTTTTGTTTATTGATGAAAGGCGACAACAGTATATAGTTATTAGAATGACCCCATTTTAGAGCCTTTAATCAGTTTGAACAGAAAATAGATGAGCAGATATGTTAATCTCTCACCATCCTCTGCCTGTTGGACATGTTGCGCTGTTGGGGGTTCTGAGGGCGGGGAGTCATCTGCCTCGGGCTACCATGTGCCTGCTGTTGATGGAAAAGATTCTGGCCATGGTGCATCATGGAGCGAGGCTCATTGACATTTAGATGTTGCTGCTGATGATGGGATAACTCCTGCCTATGATGTTGCTGCTGCAGCTGCTGCTGCTGCTGGTGCTGCTGCTGGTGCTGCTGGTGCATGGGCTGATGGGATGGCAAGGAGTCGTGATGCGAAAGCTGGGAGACAGGAGGGCCGTGCATTAAGCCCTGAAATATCAGTGAGAAGACAAACGACAACATGAGTAAACCAGCA
The DNA here is from genome assembly GCA_016806645.1 of Ophiodon elongatus. NCBI lineage: Eukaryota > Metazoa > Chordata > Actinopteri > Perciformes > Hexagrammidae > Ophiodon > Ophiodon elongatus. The sequence goes on along the minus strand of JACSYO010000608.1, from coordinate 2,800 downwards.
TAATCAGAACTTATTGTTTTTTTTATTACATTTTTTTGCATTAGTATTATCTCAACATTAAATCAGGAAATTCCTGTATATACAGTAATTAACCGCCAACTGATATCCTCAAGTATCTCCCCAGTAGTACTACAATAGTGATTCAATCACTAGAGGGAGCTCTTGTATATGTCTCTTGACAAAGAGCCGAGGTGCCAAACAGACAAGTATTTTTCCTTAACGCTTCAGTAACAGTGAATATGATAACTAGTCTAGTTTATTCATGTGTACAGTACTCTTGTCTAGTCATTGCTCTTGCCACATCAATTTTAATAATCTAGAGCAAAGCTGACAAATTCATACATTCATGGCAGACAAAGCATGTGAATTGTTTGCCAGGCTCCTGTAGAAGAATTGTCATAGGTAAGAGAGGATGCTACAAAAAAAACATTATGATACGCAGATAAAGTTAACATATTAAGCAAGCAAATTCAATAAAAAATTGGGGAAGAACTAGAGAAACAGCACAAAAGTATTGTGCAACATACAGACAGACAGCTGTTGGCTTAAAAATCACTTACTCTTAGTCGTACCTGCATCCCAAACTGGACTTGTGGAGGGGGGAAAAGGTTCCCCTGCTGGCCAAACGGCTGACGAGGGCCCATGAAGGGTCTGGGCTGGTTGGGGGGGCCACCTTGTTGATTCAACCCGACCATCCCCTGATGACCTTGGTGGGGAGGGAGGTTGGGTCTTGGGGGTTCTCTTGGAAAAAGTCCTAGTGGACCCTGGCCCGGTTGGTTGAAGGCTGGTCCTGGTGGGCCGAAGCCCATGTGGCCCTGGCCAGGCAGCTGCTGCTGCTGCTGCTGCTGCTGCTGCTGCTGTTGTTGTTGTTGCTGCTGCTGCTGTTGTTGCTGCTGCTGTTGCTGCTGTTGCTGCTGCTGCTGCTGGTGGTGGAGGTTGTGGCTGCTGTTCATCAGAGGGCTGGGGCCCTGGTGATCAAACATGTGCTGCCCTGGAAACCGTGTTGAATCTGTGCGCTCTGCGCCCACAGAAGGAAGACCAAGCATCAACACAACAGAGATGTCAGTTTTTTGCATTGTGAGCCAAATTCAATACATCAGTAACTCCCTCTCCAGATGTATAGTCTTATGGCAAGGGAAACGAAAACAGACAACTCTATCAAGGTTAAAGTATAAAAAACAAAGTGGGTTGTTTTAATTCTGCATTGTGAATGAAAAATCTGAAATACAAGTGTTTAATGCAGTTTCCAAGGCTCATTCAGATGTATATATACACATGCATTTAACATGAGTGCTGCTGATAGGGAAGCACCAGAAAGCAGGCAGCGTACCCTGTAGGTATACCGCCAGAGGTGATGTCGAATAGGATTAAATAAGCCAAGAGAGCTTTGTAACCCTCGTCCAAGGTGGGTGTGGAACTCACCTCCCATAAAGAGTGTCTCTCTGTCTTGGGGGCCTTGAGGTGGCTGGTTCCTATAGGGCTCCATGTGATGAGGGGGCCGCTGGGGCTGACCAAAATTACCAGTTATGTGCTGCTGGAAGTCTCCCGGTCCCTGGGAAAACACAAAACCCATGAATTATAGGCCATACTGGGAACTCAATAATCACAAACAAATTAAACTAATGAAAAATGGGAATTTGTTGGAGAGTATTGCATCGAACAGGGAGCGCTTGTAATTGAAAGGCTAGGGTCATTAAAAAGGATGCAGAATCTTGAGCTGTAAACATCAATATGCATGCCAATATTAAAGAAACCCTTCAGCCTGAATTTGAGAGCAAACCCACATTAATGCTATTTGGGGCTTTGTTCATAAACCTTTAAAAGCCCGTCTCTAACAAGGAACGGGCATTTCAGGAAGGGATAAGTGCCCTCACCTTTGTCTCAAACGCTTCGTATGTTCGACAGCCTTCTACTCATTGCATGCACATTACTCCCAATCTATCTCCCAAGGAAAACTAGATAACAACCCTTTAATCCCTCCTTGGAATTCAAATCCACCTCATAACTGTCTCCTTTTTTCTTTTAAACATCCATCTCTGTTGAAAAATTAACCTGCTATTCAACACATGGCACTTCCACAAATGGGCTGCTTGCCTCCTCCAAGCCTATTGTAAATTACTTAAGATGCTATCAAGGCTTAATCCATCTTTATTCCACTGCTGCGTGGCGGTATTTAGAGAGGAGAGGTGTTAGAAAGCTAGAAGGCCAGAGTTCCAAAAACTTGCTTAACAGAAAGTTAATCAAAGGGGCTTACAAAGACAGGGGATCACAATGAGGGGGCAATCATACTGTTCTAAAAAGGTCAGGCAGGCAGGTTTGCACAATGAGGACTCTGGTGTCCATATAATACCTCCCAAATAACACTGCTCATCCTCTCGCTTTTAATCCTTGATAAACAGGCTGCTGGCTGCTCAATATGCAACTGATTCTAGGATAGTTCTCGTAGTGAGGGGATAACCAGGACAAATATAATGGAGGGGTCAAATGTCCAAGTATTTAATAAAAAATGGAAATTTGAGTTTAAGAAGATGTTTTGTTTCTGGTTTTTCACGTGAACTTCTTACAGCTTATAACAATATAAACTGTAGGCATTGAAGCATATTCTTTGTTTTCAGGATATGGCCCTGAGAGAGTTAAGGGGCTGTGACTGCTAATGCTTATCATCAAGGAAGAATTGAATTATCAACACGGGCAAAAAGAAATAAAAGGCTCTCAATAAAAAAATACACACACACGTATGTGTGTGTGTGTGTGTGTGTGTGTGTGTGTGTGTGTGTGTGTGTGTGTGTGTGTGTGTATG
>JACSYO010000607.1:12500-18019 GCA_016806645.1 Ophiodon elongatus | reverse complement strand
ATGTAGTTTAATGTAATGTAATTTAGTGTAATGTAGTTTCATGTAATGTAATGTAGTTTAATGTAATGTAGTTTAATGTAGTTTAATGTAATGTAGTTTAACGTAATGTAGTTTAATGTAATGTTGTTTAATGTAGTTTAATGTAATGTAATGTAATATAGTTTAATGTAGTATGTAATGTAATGTAGTTAATGTAGTTTAATGTAATGTAGTGTAATGTAATGTAGTTTAATTAATGTAGTTTAATGTAGTTTAATGTAATGTAGTTTAATGTAATGTAATGTAGTTTAATGTAGTTTAATGTAATGTAATTTAGTGTAATGTAGTTTAATGTAATGTAATGTAGTTTAATGTAATGTAGTTTAATGTAGTTTAATGTAGTTTAATGTAATGTAATGTAGTTTAATGTAGTTTAATGTAATGTAATGTAGTTTAACGTAATGTAATGTAGTTTAATGTAGTATAATGTAATGTAATGTAGTTTAATGTAATGTAATGTAGTTTAATGTAGTTTAATGTAATGTAATGTAATGTAGTTTAATGTAGTTTAATGTAATGTAGTGTAGTTTAATGTAATGTAGTTTAATGTAGTTTAATATAGTGTAATGTAATATAGTGTAATGTAATGTAGTTTAATGTAATGTAGTGTAGTTTAATGTAATGTAATGTAATGTAGTTTAATGTAGTTTAATGTAATGTAATGTAGTTTAATGTAGTTTAATGTAATGTAGTTTAATGTAATGTAATGTAGTTTAATGTAGTTTAATGTAATGTAATTTAGTGTAATGTAGTTTCATGTAATGTAATGTAGTTTAATGTAGTTTAATGTAGTTTAATGTAATGTAGTTTAATGTAATGTAATGTAGTTTAATGTAGTTTAATGTAATGTAATTTAGTTTAATGTAGTTTCATGTAATGTAATGTAGTTTAATGTAATGTAGTTTAATGTAGTTTAATGTAATGTAATGTAGTTTAATGTAGTTTAATGTAATGTAATGTAGTTTAATGTAATTAATGTAGTTTAATGTAATGTAATGTAGTGTAATGTAGTTTAATGTAATGTAGTTTAATGTAGTTTAATGTAATGTAATGTAGTTTAATGTAGTTTAATGTAATGTAATGTAGTTTAATGTAATGTAATGTAGTTTAATGTAGTTTAATGTAATGTAATGTAGTTTAATGTAATATAGTTTAATGTAATGTAATGTAATGTAGTTTAATGTAGTTTAATGTAATGTAGTGTAATGTAATGTAATGTAGTGTAATGTAGTTTAATGTAATGTAATGTAGTGTAATGTAGTTTAATGTAATGTAGTGTAACGTAATGTAGTTTAATGTAGTTTAATGTAATGTAGTGTAATGTAATGTAGTTTAATGTAATGTAGTTTAATGTAGTTTAATGTAGTTTAATGTAATGTAGTTTAATGTAATGTAGTGTAATGTAGTTTAATGTAATGTAGTGTAATGTAATGTAGTTTAATGTAGTTTAATGTAGTTTAATGTAATGTAGTGTAATGTAATGTTGTTTAATGTAGTTTAATGTAATGTAATGTAATGTAGTTTAATGTAGTTTAATGTAATGTAGTGTAGTTTAATGTAATGTAGTTTAATGTAATGTAGTGTAATGTAGTTTAATGTAATGTATTGTAATGTAATGTAGTTTAATGTAGTTTAATGTAATGTAGTTTAACGTAATGTAGTTTAATGTAATGTTGTTTAATGTAGTTTAATGTAATGTAATGTAATATAGTTTAATGTAGTAGTGTAATGTAATGTAGTTCAATGTAGTTTAATGTAATGTAGTGTAATGTAATGTAGTTTAATGTAATGTAGTTTAATGTAATGTAGTTTAATGTAATGTAATGTAATGTAGTTTAATGTAATGTAATGTAATGTAGTTTAATGTAATGTAAAGTAATGTATTTTAATGTAGTTTAATGTAATGTAGTGTAATGTAATGTTGTTTAATGTAGTTTAATGTAATGTAATGTAATGTAGTTTAATGTAGTTTAATGTAATGTAGTGTAGTTTAATGTAATGTAGTTTAATGTAATGTAGTTTAATGTAGTTTAATGTAATGTAGTGTAATGTAATGTAGTTTAATATAGTGTAATGTAATGTAGTTTAATGTAGTTGTAATATAATGTATTGTAATGTAATGTAGTTTAATGTAGTGTAAATGTAATGTAGTTTAATGTAGTAATGTAATGTAATGTAGTTTAATGTAATGTAATGTAATGTAGTTTAATGTAATGTAGTTTAATGTAGTTTAATGTAATGTAATGTAGTTTAATGTAGTTTAATGTAATTTAGTTTAATGTAATGTAGTTTAATGTAATGTAATGTAGTTTAATGTAGTTTAATGTAATGTAATGTAGTTTAATGTAGTTTAATGTAATGTAATGTAGTTTAATGTAATGTAATGTAGTTTAATGTAGTTTAATGTAGTTTAATGTAATGTAGTTTAATGTAATGTAATGTAGTTTAATGTAGTTTAATGTAATGTAATTTAGTGTAATGTAGTTTCATGTAATGTAATGTAGTTTAATGTAGTTTAATGTAATGTAGTTTAATGTAATGTAATGTATTAATGTAGTTTAATGTAATGTAATTTAGTGTAATGTAGTTTCATGTAATGTAATGTAGTTTAATGTAATGTAGTTTAATGTAGTTTAATGTAATGTAATGTAGTTTAATGTAGTTTAATGTAATGTAATGTAGTTTAATGTAATTAATGTAGTTTAATGTAATGTAATGTAGTGTAATGTAGTTTAATGTAATGTAGTTTAATGTAGTTTAATGTAATGTAATGTAGTTTAATGTAGTTTAATGTAATGTAATGTAGTTTAATGTAATGTAATGTAGTTTAATGTAGTTTAATGTAATGTAATGTAGTTTAATGTAATATAGTTTAATGTAATGTAATGTAATGTAGTTTAATGTAGTTTAATGTAATGTAGTGTAATGTAATGTAATGTAGTGTAATGTAGTTTAATGTAATGTAATGTAGTGTAATGTAGTTTAATGTATAATATGAGTTTAATGTAGTTTAATGTATGTAGTGTAATGTAATGTAGTTTAATGTAATGTAGTTTAATGTAGTTTAATGTAGTTTAATGTAATGTAGTTTAATGTAATGTAGTGTAATGTAGTTTAATGTAATGTAGTGTAATGTAATGTAGTTTAATGTAGTTTAATGTAGTTTAATGTAATGTAGTGTAATGTAATGTTGTTTAATGTAGTTTAATGTAATGTAATGTAATGTAGTTTAATGTAGTTTAATGTAATGTAGTGTAGTTTAATGTAGTTTAATGTAATGTAATGTAGTTTAATGTAATGTAGTTTAATGTAGTTTAATGTAATGTAATGTAGTTTAATGTAGTTTAATGTAATGTAATGTAGTTTAATGTAATATAGTTTAATGTAGTAATGTAATGTAATGTAGTTTAATGTAATGTAGTTTAATGTAGTTTAATGTAATATAGTGTAATGTAATGTAGTTTAATGTAGTTTAATGTAATGTAATGTAGTTTAATGTAATGTAGTGTAATGTAGTTTAATGTAATGTAATGTAGTTTAATGTAATGTTGTTTAATGTAGTTTAATGTAATGTAATGTAGTGTAGTGTAATGTAATGTAGTGTAATGTGATGTAGTTTAATGTAGTTTAATGTAATGTAATGTAGTGTAATGTAATGTATTTTAATGTAGTTTAATGTAATCTAATGTAGTGTAATGTAATGTAGTTTAATGTAATGTAATGTAGTTTAATGTAGTTTCGTGTAATCTAATGTATTGTAATGTAATGTAGTTTAATGTAGTGTAATGCAATGTAGTTTAATGTAGTGTAATGTAATGTAATGTAGTGTAATGTAATGTAGTTTAATGTAGTTTAATGTAGTTTAATGTAATGTAATGTAGTGTAATGTAATGTAGTTTAATGTAGTGTAATGTAATGTAATGTAGTTTAATGTAGTTTAATGTAGTGTAATGTAATGTAATGTAGTGTAATGTAATGTAGTTTAATGTAATGTAATGTAGTGTAATGTAATGTAGTTTAATGTAGTGTAATGTAATGTAATGTAGTGTAATGTAATGTAGTTTAATGTAATGTAATGTAGTGTAATGTAATGTAGTTTAATGTAGTGTAATGTAATGTAATAAACATTGTAAAGAGAAGGGGTTTGAATGTATTATCTGGTCTTTTCTGCCTTGGAGGTTTAGCCTTATTGTCCTAATGGTCTAATCTCATTCTGCCTAGCAACTGGCCACGAGGAGCCCTGTGATTGGTCCGTTAAGCAGCTGCAGGATCTCTATTGTTCTACAGAAAATACAACATGGAGCATTTAATGTCGTCTGTAATTCATTCTTAACTTTCTCTTCCGTCACAGAGAAAATGATGCATAGATATGTACTGCTGACAACGTATAACATATAAACATGTATTTTTACAAGTATATATATCTATATATATATAGATATATATACGTTTTCATCAGTATGACAGACAGAAGTGACTCTGATCCTCCGGCTGTATGAACAAACTGTCGGGTCTGAAAGATGTGAATATTTTCATAAAAGCAGTGAAGTGATCCTCTGGAGGACGAGGACTTGGCTCCCCCCTCCGGAGGACGAGGACTTGGCTCCCCCCCGGAGGACGAGGACTTGGCTCCCCCCGGAGGACGAGGACTTCGCTCCCCCCCCGGAGGACGAGGACTTGGCTCCCCCCCGGAAGACGAGGACTTGGCTCCCCCCCGGTGTCTCCTGCGTCATGGCCACTGTCCTTGGCCCTTCACTGACATCAGAGTAAATCTGTTCCTCTGATCTGATTAACTCTGTTTATCTGCTCATCTACTGTTAACCACCTGCACACTGTAGGACACTGTAGGATACTACAAGATACTGTAGGACACTGTAGGATACTTCAAGATACTGTAGGACACTGTAGGATACTACAAGATACTGTAGGACACTGTAGGATACTGCAAGATACTGTAGGATACTACAAGATACTGTAGGACACTGTAGGATACTACAAGACACTGTAGGACACTGCAGGATACTACAAGATACTGTAGGACACTGTAGGATACTACAAGATACTGTAGGATACTACAAGATACTGTAGGACACTGTAGGATACTGCAAGATACTGTAGGATACTACAAGATACTGTAGGACACTGTAGGATACTACAAGACACTGTAGGACACTGCAGGATACTACAAGATACTGTAGGACACTGTAGGATACTACAAGATACTGTAGGATACTACAAGATACTGTAGGACACTGTAGGATACTGCAAGATACTGTAGGATACTACAAGATACTGTAGGACACTGTAGGATACTACAAGACACTGTAGGACACTGCAGGATACTACAAGATACTGTAGGACACTGTAGGATACTACAAGATACTGTAGGATACTACAAGATACTGTAGGACACTGTAGGATACTACAAGATACTGTAGGATACTACAAGATACTGTAGGACACTGTAGGATACTACAAGA
>JACSYO010000607.1:0-7500 GCA_016806645.1 Ophiodon elongatus | reverse complement strand
CTAGTACCCATGTGACTTCATGGTGGTCTAGTTCTCCCTGATGGTCTAGTACCCATGTGACTTCATGGTGGTCTAGTTCTCCCTGATGGTCTAGTACCCATCATGTGACTTCGTGGTGGTCTAGTTCTCCCTGATGGTCTAGTACCCATCATGTGACTTCATGGTGGTCTAGTTCTCCCTGATGGTCTAGTACCCATGTGACTTCGTGGTGGTCTAGTTCTTCCTGATGGTCTAGTACCCATGTGACTTCGTGGTGGTCTAGTTCTTCCTGATGGTCTAGTACCCATGTGACTTCGTGGTGGTCTAGTTCTTCCTGATGGTCTAGTACCCATGTGACTTCGTGGTGGTCTAGTTCTCCCTGATGGTCTAGTACCCATGTGACTTCGTGGTGGTCTAGTTCTCCCTGATGGTCTAGTACGCATCATGTGACTTCATGGTGGTCTAGTTCTCCTTGATGGTCTAGTACCCATGTGACTTTGTGGTGGTCTAGTTCTCCCTGATGGTCTAGTACCCATGTGACTTCGTGGTGGTCTAGTTCTCCCTGATGGTCTAGTACCCATCATGTGACTTCATGGTGGTCTAGTTCTCCCTGATGGTCTAGTACCCATGTGACTTCGTGGTGGTCTAGTTCTTCCTGATGGTCTAGTACCCATGTGACTTCGTGGTGGTCTAGTTCTTCCTGGTGGTCTAGTACCCATGTGACTTCGTGGTGGTCTAGTTCTTCCTGATGGTCTAGTACCCATGTGACTTCGTGGTGGTCTAGTTCTTCCTGATGGTTTAGTACCCATGTGACTTCGTGGTGGTCTAGTTCTCCCTGATGGTCTAGTACCCATGTGACTTCGTGGTGGTCTAGTTCTCCCTGATGGTCTAGTACCCATGTGACTTCGTGGTGGTCTAGTTCTCCCTGATGGTCTAGTACCCATGTGACTTCGTGGTGGTCTAGTTCTCCCTGATGGTCTAGTACGCATCATGTGACTTCATGGTGGTCTAGTTCTCCTTGATGGTCTAGTACCCATGTGACTTTGTGGTGGTCTAGTTCTCCCTGATGGTCTAGTACCCATGTGACTTCGTGGTGGTCTAGTTCTCCCTGATGGTCTAGTACCCATCATGTGACTTCATGGTGGTCTAGTTCTCCCTGATGGTCTAGTACCCATGTGACTTCGTGGTGGTCTAGTTCTTCCTGATGGTCTAGTACCCATGTGACTTCGTGGTGGTCTAGTTCTTCCTGATGGTCTAGTACCCATGTGACTTCGTGGTGGTCTAGTTCTTCCTGATGGTCTAGTACCCATGTGACTTCGTGGTGGTCTAGTTCTTCCTGATGGTCTAGTACCCTTGTGACTTCGTGGTGGTCTAGTTCTTCCTGATGGTCTAGTACCCATGTGACTTCGTGGTGGTCTAGTTCTCCCTGATGGTCTAGTACCCATGTGACTTCGTGGTGGTCTAGTTCTCCCTGATGGTCTAGTACCCATCATGTGACTTTATGGTGGTCTAGTTCTCCTTGATGGTCTAGTACCCATGTGACTTTGTGGTGGTCTACTTCTCCCTGGTGGTCTAGTTCTCCTTGATGGTCTAGTACCCATCATGTGACTTCATGGTGGTCTAGTTCTCCCTGATGGTCTAGTACCCATGTGACTTCATGGTGGTCTAGTTCTTCCTGATGGTCTAGTACCCATGTGACTTCGTGGTGGTCTAGTTCTCCCTGATGGTCTAGTACCCATGTGACTTCATGGTGGTCTAGTTCTTCCTGATGGTCGAGTACACATGTGACTTCGTGGTGGTCTAGTTCTCCCTGATGGTCTAGTACCCATGTGACTTCGTGGTGGTCTAGTTCTCCCTGATGGTCTAGTACCCATGTGACTTCGTGGTGGTCTAGTTCTCCCTGATGGTCTAGTACCCATGTGACTTCGTGGTGGTCTAGTTCTCTCTGATGGTCTAGTACGCATCATGTGACTTCATGGTGGTGTAGTTCTCCTTGATGGTCTAGTACCCATGTGACTTTGTGGTGGTCTAGTTCTCCCTGATGGTCTAGTACCCATGTGACTTCGTGGTGGTCTAGTTCTCCCTGATGGTCTAGTACCCATCATGTGACTTCATGGTGGTCTAGTTCTCCTTGATGGTCTAGTACCCATGTGACTTTGTGGTGGTCTAGTTCTCCCTGATGGTCTAGTACCCATGTGACTTCGTGGTGGTCTAGTTCTCCCTGATGGTCTAGTACCCATCATGTGACTTCATGGTGGTCTAGTTCTCCTTGATGGTCTAGTACCCATGTGACTTTGTGGTGGTCTAGTTCTCCCTGATGGTCTAGTACCCATGTGACTTCGTGGTGGTCTAGTTCTCCCTGATGGTCTAGTACCCATGTGACTTCATGGTGGTCTAGTTCTCCCTGATGGTCTAGTACCCATCATGTGACTTCATGGTGGTCTAGTTCTCCTTGATGGTCTAGTACCCATGTGACTTTGTGGTGGTCTACTTCTCCCTGGTGGTCTAGTTCTCCTTGATGGTCTAGTACCCATCATGTGACTTCATGGTGGTCTAGTTCTCCCTGATGGTCTAGTACCCATGTGACTTCATGGTGGTCTAGTTCTTCCTGATGGTCTAGTACCCATGTGACTTCGTGGTGGTCTAGTTCTCCCTGATGGTCTAGTACCCATGTGACTTCATGGTGGTCTAGTTCTTCCTGATGGTCGAGTACACATGTGACTTCGTGGTGGTCTAGTTCTCCCTGATGGTCTAGTACCCATGTGACTTTGTGGTGGTCTAGTTCTCCCTGATGGTCTAGTACCCATGTGACTTTGTGGTGGTCTAGTTCTCCCTGATGGTCTAGTACCCATGTGACTTCGTGGTGGTCTAGTTCTCCCTGATGGTCTAGTACCCATGTGACTTCGTGGTGGTCTAGTTCTCCCTGATGGTCTAGTACCCATGTGACTTCGTGGTGGTCTAGTTCTCCCTGATGGTCTAGTACCCATGTGACTTCATGGTGGTCTAGTTCTCCCTGATGGTCTAGTACCCATGTGACTTCGTGGTGGTCTAGTTCTCCCTGATGGTCTAGTACCCATCATGTGACTTCATGGTGGTCTAGTTCTCCTTGATGGTCTAGTACCCATGTGACTTCGTGGTGGTCTACTTCTCCCTGGTGGTCTAGTTCTCCTTGATGGTCTAGTACCCATCATGTGACTTCATGGTGGTCTAGTTCTCCCTGATGGTCTAGTACCCATGTGACTTCGTGGTGGTCTAGTTCTTCCTGATGGTCTAGTACCCATGTGACTTCATGTGGTCTAGTTCTCCCTGATGGTCTAGTACCCATGTGACTTCGTGGTGGTCTAGTTCTTCCTGATGGTCTAGTACCCATGTGACTTCATGGTGGTCTAGTTCTTCCTGATGGTCTAGTACCCATGTGACTTCGTGGTGGTCTAGTTCTTCCTGATGGTCTAGTACCCATGTGACTTCATGGTGGTCTAGTTCTTCCTGATGGTCTAGTACCCATGTGACTTCGTGGTGGTCTAGTTCTTCCTGATGGTCTAGTACCCATGTGACTTCGTGGTGGTCTAGTTCTTCCTGATGGTCTAGTACCCATGTGACTTCGTGGTGGTCTAGTTCTTCCTGATGGTCTAGTACCCATGTGACTTCGTGGTGGTCTAGTTCTTCCTGATGGTCTAGTACCCATGTGACTTCGTGGTGGTCTAGTTCTTCCTGATGGTCTAGTACCCATGTGACTTCGTGGTGGTCTAGTTCTTCCTGATGGTCTAGTACCCATGTGACTTCGTGGTGGTCTAGTTCTTCCTGATGGTCTAGTACCCATGTGACTTCGTGGTGGTCTAGTTCTTCCTGATGGTCTAGTACCCATGTGACTTCGTGGTGGTCTAGTTCTTCCTGATGGTCTAGTACCCATGTGACTTCGTGGTGGTCTAGTTCTTCCTGATGGTCTAGTACCCATGTGACTTCGTGGTGGTCTAGTTCTTCCTGATGGTCTAGTACCCATGTGACTTCGTGGTGGTCTAGTTCTTCCTGATGGTCTAGTACCCATGTGACTTCATGGTGGTCTAGTTCTTCCTGATGGTCTAGGGTCTCAGCACCAGGAGACGAGACTCACTATCCGTGTCATTTTAAAGGTTCTGCAACAAGTACCAAAGAAATCTATTAATAATGATAGAAAAGCATCAAGGTCGTGTATCTTTGAATTAATAATAATAATTACTATATCTATTGAAGTATTTTATTATTTTAATATTTAACTTTAACTATTGAAGTATTTAAGTATTTTAATATTTAACTTTATAAGTATTTAAGTATTTTAGTATTTTAGCATTTAACCTCAAATCTATTGAAGTATTTTAGTATTTTAGTATTTAACCTCATAACTATTGAAGTATCTTAGTATTTTTTGATCAATGCTCCTTATATATTAAAATACTGAGCCCTTATTGTTTGTGATGCTTTTGCATTTGGAAACAAAGATGTGAATGTGTTGGTCACCACGTTGTTTACACGTTGTTGTTTACACGTTGTTGTTTACACGTTGTTTACACATTGTTTACACGTTGTTGTTTACACATTGTTGTTTACACGTTGTTTACACATTGTTTACACGTTGTTGTTTACACGCTGTTTGCACGTTGTTGTTCACACGTCGTTTACACATTGTTTACACGTTGTTGTTTACACGTTGTTTACATGTTGTTGTTTACACGTTGTTGTTTACACATTGTTTACACATTGTTGTTTACACGTTGTTGTTTGCACGTTGTTGTTTACACGTTGTTTACACATTGTTTACATGTTGTTTACACGTTGTTGTTTACACGTTGTTTACATGTTGTTGTTTACACGTTGTTGTTTATACATTGTTTACACGTTGTTGTTTACACGTTGTTGTTGTTTAAACGTTGTTGTTTACAGATTGTTATTTACACGTTGTTGTTTTACGTGTTTATTTACACGTTGTTGTTTACACGTTGTTTAAACGTTGTTGTTGTTTAAACGTTGTTGTTGTTTACACATTGTTATTTACACGTTGTTGTTTTACGTGTTTATTTACACGTTGTTGTTTACACGTTGTTGTTTACACGTTGTTTAAACGTTGTTGTTGTTTACAGATTGTTATTTACACGTTGTTGTTTTACGTGTTTATTTACACGTTGTTGTTTACACGTTGTTTAAACGTTGTTGTTGTTTAAACGTTGTTGTTGTTTACACATTATTTACACGTTGTTGTTTTACGTGTTTATTTACACGTTGTTGTTTACATGTGTTTGTTTACACGTTGTTGTTGTTGTTTACTTGTGTTTGTTTACATGTGTTTGTTGTGTGGAGGCTGCTGATTGGTCTGAGAGCAGCAGCATCAGAAACAGAACATGTTGTTCTTAAGTCTCCGTGACTCTTCAGGTCAAACCTGTTGTTTTGACCCACATAACTAGAACTGTCCCTCATCCTGATCTTCCCAGAATGCAACCTGTTGCTGATGCAGATTAACCCTCCCAGAATAGTCCTGATCCTCCGTGAGCCTGACCACCGCTCGTTAGCTTAACACGCCGCCACCTCAGAACCTGAGTCAACGCAATATGAGAAAGATCTGATGTCAGGTCTTCATCTTTCATAGACATGATGCCTCATCTGGAGCAGGAAGTAGAAGAAGACTTTATGTCTTTATGTCTTTATGTCTAGACATGATGCCTCATCTGGAGCAGGAAGTAGAAGAAGACTTTATGTCTTTATGTCTTTATGTCTTTATGTCTAGACATGATGCCTCATCTGGAGCAGGAAGTAGAAGAAGACTTTATGTCTTTATGTCTTTATGTCTTTATGTCTAGACATGATGCCTCATCTGGAGCAGGAAGTAGAAGAAGACTTTATGTCTTTATGTCTTTATGTCTTTATGTCTAGACATGATGCCTCATCTGGAGCAGGAAGTAGAAGAAGACTTTATGTCTTTATGTCTTTATGTCTTTATGTCTAGACATGATGCCTCATCTGGAGCAGGAAGTAGAAGAAGACTTTATGTCTTTATGTCTTTATGTCTTTATGTCTAGACATGATGCCTCATCTGGAGCAGGAAGTAGAAGAAGACTTTATGTCTTTATGTCTTTATGTCTTTATGTCTAGACATGATGCCTCATCTGGAGCAGGAAGTAGAAGAAGACTTTATGTCTTTATGTCTTTATGTCTTTATGTCTAGACATGATGCCTCATCTGGAGCAGGAAGTAGAAGAAGACTTTATGTCTTTATGTCTTTATGTATTTATGTCTAGACATGATGCCTCATCTGGAGCAGGAAGTAGAAGAATACTTTATGTCTTTATGTATTTATGTCTAGACATGATGCCTCATCTGGAGCAGGAAGTAGAAGAAGACTTTATGTCTTTATGTCTCTATGTCTCTATGTCTTTATGTCTCTATGTCTCTATGTCTTTATGTCTCTATGTATTTATGTATCTGTCTTTATGTCTTTATGTCTCTATGTCTTTATGTCTTTATGTCTCTATGTCTTTATGTCTCTATGTCTTTATGTCTTTATGTCTCTATGTCTTTGTCTCTATGTCTTTATGTCTTTATGTCTCTATGTCTTTGTCTCTATGTCTTTATGTCTCTATGTCTCTATGTCTTTATGTCTTTATGTCTCTATGTCTTTATGTCTTTATGTCTCTATGTCTTTATGTCTTTATGTCTCTATGTCTTTATGTCTTTATGTCTCTATGTCTTTATGTCTCTATGTCTTACATGTCTCTATGTCTTTATGTCTCTATGTCTCTATGTCTCTATGTCTCTATGTCTTTATGTCTCTATGTCTCACAACCACACAAAAAAAAAACTATGTCTTTATGTCTTTATGTCTCTATGTCTCTATGTCTTTATGTAACAACAACCACACAAAAAAAAAACTCTATGTCTCTATGTCTTTATGTCTCTATGTCTCTATGTCTTTATGTCTTTATGTCTTTATGCCTCTTTGTCTCTATGTCTTTATGTCTCTATGTCTTTATGTCTCTATGTCTCTATGTCTCTATGTCTTTATGTCTTTATGTCTCTATGTCTCTATGTCTTTATGTATTTATGTCTAGACATGATGCTTCATCTGGAGCAGAAAGTAGAAGAAGACTTTATGTCTCTATGTCTTTATGTATTTATGTCTTTATGTCTCTATGTCTTTATGTCTAGACATGATGCTTCATCTGGAGCAGGAAATAGAAAAATTCTTTATGTCTTTATGTCTCCATGTCTTTATGTCGCTATGTCTTTATGTCTCTATGTCTCTATGTCTTTATGTCTACGTCTCTATGTTGGGTGTGTGTGTGTCTGTGTATGTGTGTGTGTGTGTGTGTGTGTGTTGGGTGTGTGTGTGTCTGTGTGTGTGTGTGTGTGTGTGTGTTGGGTGTGTGTGTGTCCGTGTGTGTGTGTGTGTGTGTGTTGGGTGTGTGTGTGTCTGTGTGTGTGTGTGTGTGTGTTGGGTGTGTGTGTGTCTGTGTGTATGTGTGTGTGTGTGTGTTGGGTGTGTGTGTGTCTGTG
>JACSYO010000606.1:0-19383 GCA_016806645.1 Ophiodon elongatus | reverse complement strand
TTTATGGTCTCAAAAGGCGTTTCAGCCAGCGAACTGGCCAAAAGTGGATTTTCTTGCAAAATACACAGTTTACATGATATTCCTCTATAACGTCTCCCAGAATAGCAGACTTATAAGGTTCATGTTATGTACATAAAAATTTGATGTTTGCATCACCTTTCTACCTTAGAAATGAATTTTCAGTTTTTATGGTCTCAAAAGGCGTTTCAGCCTGCGAACTGGCCAAAAGTGGATTTTGTTGTAAAATACACAGTTTACTTGATATTCCTCTATAACGTCTCCCAGAAAAGCAGACTTTTAAGGTTCATGTTATGTACATGAATATTTGATGTTTGCATCACCTTTCTACCTTAGAAATGAATTTTCAGTTTTTATGGTCTCAAAAGGCTTTTCAGCCTGAGAACTGACCAAAAGTGGATTTTATTGCAAAATACACAGTTTACTTGATATTCCTCTATAACGTCTCCCAGAATAACAGACTTATAAGATTCATGTTATGTACATGAATATTTGATGTTTGCATCACCTTTCTACCTTAGAAATGAATTTTCAGTTTTTATGGTCTCAAAAGGCGTTTCAGCCTGCGAAGAGGCCAAAAGTGGATTTTTTTGTAAAATACACAGTTTACTTGATATTCCTCTATAATGTCTCCCAGAAAAGCAGACTTTTAAGGTTCATGTTATGTACATGAATATTTGATGTTTGCATCACCTTTCTACCTTAGAAATGAATTTTCAGTTTTTATGGTCTCAAAAGGCGTTTCAGCCTGCGAACTGGCCAAAAGTGGATTTTCTTGCAAAATACACAGTTTACTTGATATTCCTCTATAACGTCTCCCAGAATAACAGACTTATAAGGTTCATGTTATGTACATGAATATTTGATGTTTGCATCACCTTTCTACCTTAGAAATGAATTTTCAGTTTTTATGGTCTCAAAAGGCGTTTCAGCCTGCGAACTGGCCAAAAGTGGATTTTGTTGTAAAATACACAGTTTACTTGATATTCCTCTATAACGTCTCCCAGAAAAGCAGACTTTTAAGGTTCATGTTATGTACATGAATATTTGATGTTTGCATCACCTTTCTACCTTAGAAATGAATTTTCAGTTTTTATGGTCTCAAAAGGCTTTTCAGCCTGAGAACTGACCAAAAGTGGATTTTGTTGCAAAATACACAGTTTACTTGATATTCCTCTATAACGTCTCCCAGAATAACAGACTTATAAGGTTCATGTTATGTACATGAATATTTGATGTTTGCATCACCTTTCTACCTTAGAAATGAATTTTCAGTTTTTATGGTCTCAAAAGGCGTTTCAGCCTGAGAACTGACCAAAAGTGGATTTTGTTGCAAAATACACAGTTTACTTGATATTCCTCTATAACGTCTCCCAGAATAACAGACTTATAAGGTTCATGTTATGTACATGAATATTTGATGTTTGCATCACCTTTCTACCTTAAAAATGAATTTTCAGTTTTTATGGTCTCAAAAGGCGTTTCAGCCTGCGAAGAGGCCAAAAGTGGATTTTGTTGTAAAATACACAGTTTACTTGATATTCCTCTATAACGTCTCCCAGAAGAGCAGACTTTTAAGGTTCATGTTATGTACATGAATATTTGATGTTTGCATCACCTTTCTACCTTAGAAATGAATTTTCAGTTTTTATGGTCTCAAAAGGCGTTTCAGCCTGCGAACTGGCCAAAAGTGGATTTTGTTGTAAAATACACAGTTTACTTGATATTCCTCTATAACGTCGCCCAGAATAGCATACTTTCAAGGTTCATGTTATGTACAGGAATATTTGATGTTTGCATCACCTTTCTACCTTAGAAATGAATTTTCAGTTTTTATGGTCTCAAAAGGCGTTTCAGCCTGCGAAGAGGCCAAAAGTGGATTTTGTTGTAAAATACACAGTTTACTTGATATTCCTCTATAACGTCTCCCAGAAAAGCAGACTTTTAAGGTTCATGTTATGTACATGAATATTTGATGTTTGCATCACCTTTCTACCTTAGAAATGAATTTTCAGTTTTTATGGTCTCAAAAGGCTTTTCAGCCTGAGAACTGACCAAAAGTGGATTTTGTTGCAAAATACACAGTTTACTTGATATTCCTCTATAACGTCTCCCAGAATAACAGACTTATAAGATTCATGTTATGTACATGAATATTTGATGTTTGCATCACCTTTCTACCTTAGAAATGAATTTTCAGTTTTTATGGTCTCAAAAGGCGTTTCAGCCTGCGAAGAGGCCAAAAGTGGATTTCTTTGTAAAATACACAGTTTACTTGATATTCCTCTATAATGTCTCCCAGAAAAGCAGACTTTTAAGGTTCATGTTATGTACATGAATATTTGATGTTTGCATCACCTTTCTACCTTAAAAATGAATTTTCAGTTTTTATGGTCTCAAAAGGCGTTTCAGCCTGCGAAGAGGCCAAAAGTGGATTTTGTTGTAAAATACACAGTTTACTTGATATTCCTCTATAACGTCTCCCAGAATAGCAGACTTTCGAGTTCCATGTTATATTATTGAATACATGATGTTTGCATCACCTTTCTACCTTAAAAATTAATTTTCAGTTTTTATGGTCTCATAAGGCGTTTCAGCCTGCAAACTGGCCAAAAGTGGATTTTGTTGCAAAATAAACAGTTTACTTGATATTCCTCTATAACGTCTCCCAGAATAGCAAACTTTCAAGGTTCATGTTATATGCATGAATACATGATGTTTCCATCATTTTTCTACCATGCAGCTGCAATTTCATTTTTTTATGGTCTCAAAATGCGTTTCAGCCTGCGAAGAGGCCAAAAGTGGATTTTGTTGTAAAATACACAGTTTACTTGATATTCCTCGATAACGTCTCCCTGAATAGCAGACTTTTAAGGATCATGTTATGTACATGAATATTTGATGTTTGCATCACCTTTCTACCTTAGAAATGAATTTTCAGTTTTTATGGTCTCAAAAGGCGTCTCAGCCTGCGAAGAGGCCAAAAGTGGATTTAGTTGTAAAATACACAGTTTACTTGATATTCCTCTATAACGTCTCCCAGAATAGCTGACTTTCGAGTTCCATGTTATATCATTGAATACATGATGTTTGCATCACCTTTCTACCTTAAAAATTAATTTTCAGTTTTTATGGTCTCAAAAGGCGTTTCAGCCTGCGAACTGGCCAAAAGTGGCTTTTGTTGCAAAATACACAGTTTACTTGATATTCCTCTATAACGTCTCCCAGAATAGCAGACTTTTAAGATTCATGTTATGTACATGAATATTTGATGTTTGCACCACCTTTCTACCTTAGAAATGAATTTTCAGTTTTTATGGTCTCAAAAGGCGTTTCAGTCTGCGAACTGGCCAAAAGTGGATTTTGTTGCAAAATACACAGTTTACTTGATATTCCTCTATAACGTCTCCCAGAATAGCAAATATTCAAGGTTCATGTTATATACATGAATACATAATGTTTCCATCACTTTTCTACCATGCAGCTGCAATTTCATTTTTTTATGGTCTCAAAAGGCATTTCAGCCAGCAAATAGGACAAAAGTGTATTTCGTTGCAAAATACACAGTTTACTTGATATTCCTCTATAAAGTCTCCCAGAAGAGCAGACTTTCGAGTTCCATGTTAAATTATTGAATACATGATGTTTGAATCACCTTTCTACCTTAAAAATGAATTTTCAGTTTTTATGGTCTCAAAAGGCGTTTCAGCCTGCGAAGAGGCCAAAAGTGGATTTTGTTGTAAAATACACAGTTTATTTGATATTCCTCTATAACGTCTCCCAGAATAGCATACTTTCAAGGTTCATGTTATGTACATGAATATTTGATGTTTGCATCACCTTTCTACCTTAGAAATGAATTTTCAGTTTTTATGGTCTCAAAAGGCGTTTCAGCCTGCGAACTGGCCAAAAGTGGATTTTCTTGCAAAATACACAGTTTACATGATATTCCTCTATAACGTCTCCCAGAATAGCAGACTTTTAAGGTTCATGTTATGTACATGAATATTTGATGTTTGCATCACCTTTCTACCTTAAAAATGAATTTTCAGTTTTTATGGTCTCAAAAGGCGTTTCAGCCTGCGAAGAGGCCAAAAGTGGATTTTTTTGTAAAATACACAGTTTACTTGATATTCCTCTATAATGTCTCCCAGAAAAGCAGACTTTTAAGGTTCATGTTATGTACATGAATATTTGATGTTTGCATCACCTTTCTACCTTAGAAATGAATTTTCAGTTTTTATGGTCTCAAAAGGCGTTTCAGCCTGCGAAGAGGCCAAAAGTGGATTTCTTTGTAAAATACACAGTTTACTTGATATTCCTCTATAATGTCTCCCAGAAAAGCAGACTTTTAAGGTTCATGTTATGTACATGAATATTTGATGTTTGCATCACCTTTCTACCTTAAAAATGAATTTTCAGTTTTTATGGTCTCAAAAGGCTTTTCAGCCTGCGAACTGGCCAAAAGTGGATTTTGTTGCAAAATACACAGTTTACTTGATATTCCTCTATAACGTCTCCCAGAATAGCAGACTTTCGAGTTCCATGTTATATTATTGAATACATGATGTTTGCATCACCTTTCTACCTTAAAAATTAATTTTCAGTTTTTATGGTCTCATAAGGCGTTTCAGCCTGCAAACTGGCCAAAAGTGGATTTTGTTGCAAAATAAACAGTTTACTTGATATTCCTCTATAACGTCTCCCAGAATAGCAAACTTTCAAGGTTAATGTTATATGCATGAATACATGATGTTTCCATCACTTTTCTACCATGCAGCTGCAATTTCATTTTTTTATGGTCTCAAAAGGCATTTCAGCCTGCGAAGAGGCCAAAAGTGGATTTTGTTGTAAAATACACAGTTTACTTGATATTCCTCTATAACGTCTCCCAGAGAATAGCAGACATTTAAGGTTCATGTTATGTACATGAATATTTGATGTTTGAATCACCTTTCTGCATTAAAAATGAATTTTCAGTTTTTATGGTCTCAAAAGGCTTTTCAGCCTGCAAACTGGCCAAAAGTGGATTTTGTTGCAAAATACACAGTTTACATGATATTCCTCTATAACGTCTCCCAGAGAATAGCAGACTTTTAAGGTTCATGTTATGTACATGAATATTTGATGTTTGCATCACCTTTCTACCTTAGAAATGAATTTTCAGTTTTTATGGACTCAAAAGGCGTCTCAGCCTGCGAAGAGGCCAAAAGTGGATTTAGTTGTAAAATACACAGTTTACTTGATATTCCTCTATAACGTCTCCCAGAATAGCTGACTTTCGAGTTCCATGTTATATCATTGAATACATGATGTTTGCATCACCTTTCTACCTTAAAAATTAATTTTCAGTTTTTATGGTCTCAAAAGGCGTTTCAGCCTGCGAACTGGCCAAAAGTGGATTTTGTTGCAAAATACACAGTTTACTTGATATTCCTCTATAACGTCTCTCAGAATAGCAGACTTTTAAGGTTCATGTTATGTACATGAATATTTGATGTTTGCACCACCTTTCTACCTTAGAAATGAATTTTCAGTTTTTATGGTCTCAAAAGGCGTTTCAGTCTGCGAACTGGCCAAAAGTGGATTTTGTTGCAAAATACACAGTTTACTTGATATTCCTCTATAACGTCTCCCAGAATAGCAAACTTTCAAGGTTCATGTTATATACATGAATACATAATGTTTCCATCACTTTTCTACCATGCAGCTGCAATTTCATTTTTTTATGGTCTCAAAAGGCATTTCAGCCAGCGAATAGGACAAAAGTGTATTTCGTTGCAAAATACACAGTTTACTTGATATTCCTCTGTAACATCTCCCAGAGTAGCAGACTTTCAAGGTTCATGTTATATACATGAATAAATGATGTTTCCATCACTTTTCTACCATGCAGCTGCATTTTCATTTTTTATGGTCTCAACCTTTTGAGACCATAAACAATTAAAGCTTAAAGCTGCATTTCCACGTTGTATGCTCTTAAAAGACCTTTAGGCTGGCATGAGGCGAAAAGTGGATTTTGTTGAAAAATACACAGTTTACTTGATTTTCCTCAAAAAATAATCCCAGTACAGCAGACTCTCACGTTTCATGTTAATTTCATGAATACATGATGTTCTCATCACGTTTCTGCCTTAAAGCTGCATTTTCAGTATTCATGGTCTGAAAAGACGTTTCGGCTGGCAAGAGGCCAAAAGTGGATTTGTTTGAAAAATACACAATTTACTTGATTTTCCTCAAAACATTGTCCCAGAACAGGAGACTCTCAACTTTCATGTTAATTTCATGAATACGTGATGTTCTCATCACTTTTCTGCCTTAAAGCTGCATTTCCACGTTGTATGCTCTTAAAAGACCTTTAGGCTGGCATGAGGCCAAAAGTGGATTTTGTTGAAAAATACACAGTTTACTTGATTTTCCTCAAAAAATAATCCCAGTACAGCAGACTCTCACGTTTCATGTTAATTTCATGAATACATGATGTTCTCATCACTTTTCTGCCTTAAAGCTGCATTTCCACGTTGTATGCTCTTAAAAGACGTTTCGGCTGGGAAGAGGCCAAAAGTGGATTTTGTTGAAAAATAAA
The DNA here is from genome assembly GCA_016806645.1 of Ophiodon elongatus. Classification (NCBI taxonomy): domain Eukaryota; kingdom Metazoa; phylum Chordata; class Actinopteri; order Perciformes; family Hexagrammidae; genus Ophiodon; species Ophiodon elongatus. The sequence continues at coordinate 12,779 of JACSYO010000606.1, read as the reverse complement.
CAGTTTATTTGATATTCCTCTGTAACATCTCCCAGAGTAGCAGACTTTCAAGGTTCATGTTATATACATGAATAAATGATGTTTCCATCACTTTTCTACCATGCAGCTGCATTTTCATTTTTTATTGTCTCAACCTTTTGAGACCATAAAAAATTAAAGCTTAAAGCTGCATTTCCACGTTGTATGCTCTTAAAAGACGTTTCGGCTGGCAAGAGGCCAAAAGTGGATTTTGTTGAAAAATACACAGTTTACTTTATTTTCCTCAAAACATTGTCCCAGAACAGCAGACTCAAGTTTCAAGTTAATTTCATGAATAAATGATGTTCTCATCACTTTTCTGCCTTAAAGCTGCATTTCCACGTTGTATGCTCTTAAAAGAACTTTAGGCTGGCATGAGGCCAAAAGTGGATTTTGTTGAAAAATACACAGTTTACTTGATTTTCCTCAAAAAATAATCCCAGTACAGCAGACTCTCACGTTTCATGTTAATTTCATGAATACATGATGTTCTCATCACTTTTCTGCCTTAAAGCTGCATTTTCAGTATTCATGGTCTGAAAAGACATTTCGGCCACCAAAGTGATTTTGTTGAAAAATACATTTACGATTTTCCTCAAAAAATAATCCCAGTACAGCAGACTCTCATTTCATGAATTTCATGAATACATGATGTTCTCATCACTTTTCTGCCTTAAAGCTGCATTTTCAGTATTCATGGTCTGAAAAGACATTTCGGCTGGGTCGAGTCCAAAAGTGAATTTTGTTGAAAAATACACAGTTTACTTTATTTTCCTCAAAACATTGTCCCAGAACAGCAGACTCTCAAGTTTCATGTTAATTTCATGAATACATGATGTTCTCATCACTTTTCTGCCTTAAAGCTGCATTTTCAGTATTCATGGTCTGAAAAGACGTTTCGGCTGGCAAGAGGCCAAAAGTGGATTTTTTTGAAAAATACACAATTTACTTGATTTTCCTCAAAACATTGTCCCAGAACAGCAGACTCTCAACTTTCATGTTAATTTCATGAATACATGATGTTCTCATCACTTTTCTGCCTTAAAGCTGCATTTCCACGTTGTATGCTCTTAAAAGACCTTTAGGCTGGCAGAGCCAAAAGTGGATTTTGTTGAAAAATACACAGTTTACTTGATTTTCCTCAAAACATTGTCCCAGAACAGCAGACTCTCAAGTTTCATGTTAATTTCATGAATACATGATGTTCTCATCACTTTTCTGCCTTAAAGCTGCATTTTCAGTATTTATGGTCTTAAAAGACGTTTCGGCTGGCACGAGGCCAAAAGTGGATTTTGTTGAAAAATACACAGTTTACTTTATTTTCCTCAAAACATTGTCCCAGAACAGCAGACTCAAGTTTCAAGTTAATTTAATGAATACATGACGTTTTCATCACTATTCTGCCTTTAAAGCTGCATTTCCACGTTGTATGCTCTTAAAAGACGTTTCGGCTGGCAAGAGGCCAAAAGTGGATTTTGTTGAAAAATACACAGTTTACTTGATTTTCCTCAAAACATTGTCCCAGAACAGCAGACTCTCAAGTTTCAAGTTAATTTCATGAATACATGACGTTTTCATCACTTTTCTGCCTTAAAGCTGCATTTTCAGTATTCATGGTCTGAAAAGACGTTTCGGCTGGCAAGAGGCCAAAAGTGGATTTTGTTGAAAAATACACAGTTTACTTTATTTTCCTCAAAACATTGTCCCAGAACAGCAGACTCTCAAGTTTCAAGTTAATTTCATGAATAAATGATGTTCTCATCACTTTTCTGCCTTAAAGCTGCATTTCCACGTTGTATGCTCTTAAAAGACGTTTCGGCTGGCAAGAGGCCAAAAGTGGATTTTGTTGAAAAATACACAGTTTACTTGATTTTCCTCAAAACATTGTCCCAGAACAGCAGACTCTCAAGTTTCATGTTAATTTCATGAATACATGATGTTCTCATCACTTTTCTGCCTTAAAGCTGCATTTCCACGTTGTATGCTCTTAAAAGACGTTTCGGCTGGCATGAGGCCAAAAGTGGATTTTGTTGAAAAATACACAGTTTACTTGATTTTCCTCAAAACATTCTCCCAGAACAGCAGACTCTCAAGTTTCATGTTAATTTCATGAATAAATGACGTTTCCATCACTTTTCTGCCTTAAAGCTGCATTTTCAGTATTTATGGTCTTAAAAGACGTTTCGGCTGGCAAGAGGCCAAAAGTGGATTTTGTTGAAAAATACACAGTTTACTTTATTTTCCTCAAAACATTGTCCCAGAACAGCAGACTCAAGTTTCAAGTTAATTTCATGAATAAATGATGTTCTCATCACTTTTCTGCCTTAAAGCTGCATTTCCACGTTGTATGCTCTTAAAAGACCTTTAGGCTGGCATGAGGCCAAAAGTGGATTTTGTTGAAAAATACACAGTTTACTTGATTTTCCTCAAAACATATCCCAGAACAGCAGACTCTCACGTTTCATGTTAATTTCATGAATACATGATGTTTTCATCACTTTTCTGCCTTAAAGCTGCATTTTCAGTATTCATGGAACCACCACACTCTTAAAAGACATTTCGGCTGGCACGAGGCCAAAAGTGAATTTTGTTGAAAAATACACAGTTTACTTTATTTTCCTCAAAACATTGTCCCAGAACAGCAGACTCTCAAGTTTCATGTTAATTTCATGAATACATGATGTTCTCATCACTTTTCTGCCTTAAAGCTGCATTTCCACTTTGTATGCTCTTAAAAGACGTTTCGGCTGGCAAGAGGCCAAAAGTGGATTTTGTTGAAAAATACACAGTTTACTTGATTTTCCTCAAAACATTGTCCCAGAACAGCAGACTCTCAAGTTTCATGTTAATTTCATGAATACATGATGTTCTCATCACTTTTCTGCCTTAAAGCTGCATTTCCACGTTGTATGCTCTTAAAAGACCTTTAGGCTGGCATGAGGCCAAAAGTGGATTTTGTTGAAAAATACACAGTTTACTTGATTTTCCTCAAAACATTGTCCCAGAACAGCAGACTCTCACGTTTCATGTTAATTTCATGAATACATGATGTTCTCATCATTTTTCTGCCTTAAAGCTGCATTTTCAGTATTCATGGTTCCAATGCTCTGAAAAGACATTTCGGCTGGGTCGAGGCCAAAAGTGGATTTTGTTGAAAAATACACAGTTTACTTTATTTTCCTCAAAACATTGTCCCAGAACAGCAGACTCAAGTTTCAAGTTAATTTAATGAATACGTGACGTTTTCATCACTTTTCTGCCTTTAAAGCTGCATTTCCACGTTGTATGCTCTTAAAAGACGTTTCGGCTGGCAAGAGATCAAAAGTGGATTTTGGTGAAAAATACACAGTTTACTCGATTTTCCTCAAAACATTGTCCCAGAACAGCAGACTCTCAAGTGTCATGTTAATTTCATTAATACTTGATGTTTTCATCATTTTTCTGCCTCAAAGCTTCATTTACACGTTGTATGCTCTTAAAAGACCTTTAGGCTGGCATGAGGCCAAAAGTGGATTTTGTTGAAAAATAAACAGTTTATTTGATATTCCTCTGTAACATCTCCCAGAGTAGCAGACTTTCAAGGTTCATGTTATATACATGAATAAATGATGTTTCCATCACTTTTCTACCATGCAGCTGCATTTTCATTTTTTATGGTCTCAACCTTTTGAGACCATAAAAAATTAAAGCTTAAAGCTGCATTTCCACGTTGTATGCTCTTAAAAGACGTTTCGGCTGGCAAGAGGCCAAAAGTGGATTTTGTTGAAAAATACACAGTTTACTTTATTTTCCTCAAAACATTGTCCCAGAACAGCAGACTCAAGTTTCAAGTTAATTTCATGAATAAATGATGTTCTCATCACTTTTCTGCCTTAAAGCTGCATTTCCACGTTGTATGCTCTTAAAAGAACTTTAGGCTGGCATGAGGCCAAAAGTGGATTTTGTTGAAAAATACACAGTTTACTTGATTTTCCTCAAAAAATAATCCCAATACAGCAGACTCTCACGTTTCATGTTAATTTCATGAATACATGATGTTCTCATCACTTTTCTGCCTTAAAGCTGCATTTTCAGTATTCATGGTCTGAAAAGACATTTCGGCTGGGTCGAGGCCAAAAGTGAATTTTGTTGAAAAATACACAGTTTACTTTATTTTCCTCAAAACATTGTCCCAGAACAGCAGACTCAAGTTTCAAGTTAATTTCATGAATAAATGATGTTCTCATCACTTTTCTGCCTTAAAGCTGCATTTCCACGTTGTATGCTCTTAAAAGAACTTTAGGCTGGCATGAGGCCAAAAGTGGATTTTGTTGAAAAATACACAGTTTAATATATTTTCCTCAAAAAATAGCCCCAGTACAGCAGACTTTCAAGTGTCATGTTGATTTCATGAATACTTGATGTTTTCATCACTTTTCTGCCGTAAAGCTTAATTTTCAAGTTGTATGCTCTTAAAAGACCTTTAGGCTGGCATGAGGCCAAAAGTGGATTTTGTTGAAAAATACACAGTTTACTTGATTTTCCTTAAAACATTGTCCCTCAACAGCAGACTCTCAAGTTTCATGTTAATTTCATGAATACATGACGTTCTCATCATTTTTCTGCCTTAAAGCTGCATTTTCAGTATTCATGGTCTGAAAAGACGTTTCGGCTGGCAAGAGGCCAAAAGTGGATTTGTTTGAAAAATACACAATTTACTTGATTTTCCTCAAAATATTGTCCCAGAACAGCAGACTCTCAAGGTTCTAATTAATTTCATGAATACATGATGTTTTCATCACTTTTCTGCCTTAAAGCTGCATTTCCACTTTGTATGCTCTTAAAAGACGTTTCGGCTGGCATGAGGCCAAAAGTGGATTTTGTTGAAAAATACACAGTTTACTTGATTTTCCTTAAAACATTGTCCCTCAACAGCAGACTCTCAAGTTTCATGTTAATTTCATGAATACATGACGTTCTCATCATTTTTCTGCCTTAAAGCTGCATTTTCAGTATTTATGGTCTGAAAAGACATTTCGCCTGGGTCGAGGCCAAAAGTGGATTTTGTTCAAAAATACACAGTTTACTTTATTTTACTCAAAACATTGTCCCAGAACAGCAGACTCAAGTTTCAAGTTAATTTAATGAATACGTGACGTTTTCATCACTGTTCTGCCTTTAAAGCTGCATTTCCACGTTGTATGCTCTTAAAAGACGTTTCGGCTGGCAAGAGATCAAAAGTGGATTTTGGTGAAAAATACACAGTTTACTCGATTTTCCTGAAAACATTGTCCCAGAACAGCATACTCTCAAGTTTCATGTTAATTTCATGAATACATGACGTTTTCATTACTATTCTGCCTTAAAGCTGCGTTTCCACGTTGTATGCTCTTAAAAGACGTTTCGGCTGGGAAGAGGCCAAAAGTGGATTTTGTTGAAAAATACACAGTTTACTTGATTTTCCTCAAAACATTGTCCCAGAACAGCAGACTCTGACGTTTCATGTTAATTTCATGAATACGTGATGTTCTCATCATTTTTCTGCCTTAAAGCTGCATTTTCAGTATTTATGGTCTGAAAAGACATTTCGGCTGGGTCGAGGCCAAAAGTGGATTTTGTTCAAAAATACACAGTTTACTTTATTTTACTCAAAACATTGTCCCAGAACAGCAGACTCAAGTTTCAAGTTAATTTAATGAATACGTGACGTTTTCATCACTGTTCTGCCTTTAAAGCTGCATTTCCACGTTGTATGCTCTTAAAAGACCTTTAGGCTGGCATGAGGCCAAAAGTGGATTTTGTTGAAAAATACACAGTTTACTTGATTTTCCTCAAAAAATTGTCCCAGAACAGCAGACTCTCAAGTTTCATGTTAATTTCATGAATACATGATGTTCTCATCACTTTTCTGCCTTAAAGCTGCATTTCAGTTTTATGGTCTGAAAAGACGTTTCGGCTGGCAAGAGGCCAAAAGTGGATTTTGTTGAAAAATACACAGTTTACTTGATTTTCCTCAAAACATTGTCCCAGAACAGCAGACTCTCACGTTTCATGTTAATTTCATGAATACATGATGTTCTCATCACTTTTCTGCCTTAAAGCTGCATTTTCAGTATTCATGGTCTGAAAAGACGTTTCGGCTGGCAAGAGGCCAAAAGTGGATTTGTTTGAAAAATACACAATTTACTTGATTTTCCTCAAAACATTGTCCCAGAACAGCAGACTCTCAACTTTCATGTTAATTTCATGAATACATGATGTTCTCATCACTTTTCTGCCTTAAAGCTGCATTTCCACGTTGTATGCTCTTCAAAGACGTTTCGGCTGGGAAGAGGCCAAAAGTGGATTTGTTTGAAAAATACACAATTTACTTGATTTTCCTCAAAACATTGTCCCAGAACAGCAGACTCTCAACTTTCATGTTAATTTCATGAATACATGATGTTCTCATCACTTTTCTGCCTTAAAGCTGCATTTCCACGTTGTATGCTCTTAAAAGACGTTTAGGCTGGCATGAGGCCAAAAGTGGATTTTGTTGAAAAATACACAGTTTACTTGATTTTCCTCAAAACATTGTCCCAGAACAGCAGACTCTGACGTTTCATGTTAATTTCATGAATACATGATGTTCTCATCATTTTTCTGCCTTAAAGCTGCATTTTCAGTATTCATGGTCTGAAAAGACATTTCGGCTGGGTCGAGGCCAAAAGTGAATTTTGTTGAAAAATACACAGTTTACTTTATTTTCCTCAAAACATTGTCCCAGAACAGCAGACTCAAGTTTCAAGTTAATTTAATGAATACGTGACGTTTTCATCACTTTTCTGCCTTTAAAGCTGCATTTCCACGTTGTATGCTCTTAAAAGACGTTTCGGCTGGCAAGAGATCAAAAGTGGATTTTGGTGAAAAATACACAGTTTACTCGATTTTCCTCAAAACATTGTCCCAGAACAGCAGACTCTCAAGTGTCATGTTAATTTCATTAATACTTGATGTTTTCATCATTTTTCTGCCTCAAAGCTTCATTTACACGTTGTATGCTCTTAAAAGACCTTTAGGCTGGCATGAGGCCAAAAGTGGATTTTGTTGAAAAATAAACAGTTTATTTGATATTCCTCTGTAACATCTCCCAGAGTAGCAGACTTTCAAGGTTCATGTTATATACATGAATAAATGATGTTTCCATCACTTTTCTACCATGCAGCTGCATTTTCATTTTTTATGGTCTCAACCTTTTGAGACCATAAAAAATTAAAGCTTAAAGCTGCATTTCCACGTTGTATGCTCTTAAAAGACGTTTCGGCTGGCAAGAGGCCAAAAGTGGATTTTGTTGAAAAATACACAGTTTACTTTATTTTCCTCAAAACATTGTCCCAGAACAGCAGACTCAAGTTTCAAGTTAATTTCATGAATAAATGATGTTCTCATCACTTTTCTGCCTTAAAGCTGCATTTCCACGTTGTATGCTCTTAAAAGAACTTTAGGCTGGCATGAGGCCAAAAGTGGATTTTGTTGAAAAATACACAGTTTACTTGATTTTCCTCAAAAAATAATCCCAGTACAGCAGACTCTCACGTTTCATGTTAATTTCATGAATACATGATGTTCTCATCACTTTTCTGCCTTAAAGCTGCATTTTCAGTATTCATGGTCTGAAAAGACGTTTCGGCTGGCAAGAGGCCAAAAGTGGATTTGTTTGAAAAATACACAATTTACTTGATTTTCCTCAAAACATTGTCCCAGAACAGCAGACTCTCAAGTGTCATGTTAATTTCATGAATACATGATGTTCTCATCACTTTTCTGCCTTAAAGCTGCATTTCCACGTTGTATGCTCTTAAAAGACCTTTAGGCTGGCATGAGGCCAAAAGTGGATTTTGTTGAAAAATACACAGTTTACTTGATTTTCCTCAAAAAATAATCCCAGTACAGCAGACACTCACGTTTCATGTTAATTTCATGAATACATGATGTTCTCATCACTTTTCTGCCTTAAAGCTGCATTTTCAGTTTTATGGTCTGAAAAGACATTTCGGCTGGCAAGAGGCCAAAAGTGGATTTTGTTGAAAAATACACAGTTTACTTGATTTTCATTAAAACATTGTCCCTCAACAGCAGACTCTCAAGTTTCATGTTAATTTCATGAATACATGACGTTTTCATTACTTTTCTGCCTTAAAGCTGCATTTCCACGTTGTATGCTCTTAAAAGACGTTTCGGCTGGCATGAGGCCAAAAGTGGATTTTGTTGAAAAATACACAGTTTAATATATTTTCCTCAAAAAATAGCCCCAGTACAGCAGACTTTCAAGTGTCATGTTGATTTCATGAATACTTGATGTTTTCATCACTTTTCTGCCGTAAAGCTTAATTTTCAAGTTGTATGCTCTTAAAAGACCTTTAGGCTGGCATGAGGCCAAAAGTGGATTTTGTTGAAAAATACACAGTTTACTTGATTTTCCTCAAAACATTGTCCCTCAACAGCAGACTCTCAAGTTTCATGTTAATTTCATGAATACATGATGTTCTCATCACTTTTCTGCCTTAAAGCTGCATTTCCACGTTGTATGCACTTGAAAGACGTTTCGGCTGGGAAGAGGCCAAAAGTGGATTTTGTTGAAAAATACACAGTTTACTTGATTTTTCTCAAAAAATAGTCCCAGTACAGCAGACTCTCACGTTTCATGTTAATGTCATGAATACATGACGTTCTCATCATTTTTCTGCCTTAAAGCTGCATTTTCAGTATTCATGGTCTGAAAAGACGTTTCGGCTGGCAAGAGGCCAAAAGTGGATTTGTTTGAAAAATACACAATTTACTTGATTTTCCTCAAAACATTGTCCCAGAACAGCAGACTCTCAAGGTTCTAATTAATTTCATGAATACATGATGTTTTCATCACTTTTCTGCCTTAAAGCTGCATTTCCACTTTGTATGCTCTTAAAAGACGTTTCGGCTGGCATGAGGCCAAAAGTGGATTTTGTTGAAAAATACACAGTTTACTTGATTTTCCTTAAAACATTGTCCCTCAACAGCAGACTCTCAAGTTTCATGTTAATTTCATGAATACATGACGTTTTCATTACTATTCTGCCTTAAAGCTGCGTTTCCACGTTGTATGCTCTTAAAAGACGTTTCGGCTGGGAAGAGGCCAAAAGTTGATTTTGTTGAAAAATACACAGTTTACTTGATTTTCCTCAAAACATTGTCCCAGAACAGCAGACTCTGACGTTTCATGTTAATTTCATGAATACGTGATGTTCTCATCATTTTTCTGCCTTAAAGCTGCATTTTCAGTATGTATGGTCTGAAAAGACATTTCGGCTGGGTCGAGGCCAAAAGTGGATTTTGTTCAAAAATACACAGTTTACTTTATTTTACTCAAAACATTGTCCCAGAACAGCAGACTCAAGTTTCAAGTTAATTTAATGAATACGTGACGTTTTCATCACTGTTCTGCCTTTAAAGCTGCATTTCCACGTTGTATGCTCTTAAAAGACGTTTCGGCTGGCAAGAGATCAAAAGTGGATTTTGGTGAAAAATACACAGTTTACTCGATTTTCCTCAAAACATTGTCCCAGAACAGCATACTCTCAAGTTTCATGTTAATTTCATGAATACATGACGTTTTCATTACTATTCTGCCTTAAAGCTGCGTTTCCACGTTGTATGCTCTTAAAAGACGTTTCGGCTGGGAAGAGGCCAAAAGTGGATTTTGTTGAAAAATACACAGTTTACTTGATTTTCCTCATAACATTGTCCCAGAACAGCAGACTCTGACGTTTCATGTTAATTTCATGAATACGTGATGTTCTCATCATTTTTCTGCCTTAAAGCTGCATTTTCAGTATTTATGGTCTGAAAAGACATTTCGGCTGGGTCGAGGCCAAAAGTGGATTTTGTTCAAAAATACACAGTTTACTTTATTTTACTCAAAACATTGTCCCAGAACAGCAGACTCAAGTTTCAAGTTAATTTAATGAATACGTGACGTTTTCATCACTGTTCTGCCTTTAAAGCTGCATTTCCACGTTGTATGCTCTTCAAAGACGTTTCGGCTGGCAAGAGATCAAAAGTGGATTTTGGTGAAAAATACACAGTTTACTCGATTTTCCTCAAAACATTGTCCCAGAACAGCATACTCTCAAGTGTCATGTTAATTTCATTAATACTTGATGTTTTCATCACTTTTCTGCCTTAAAGCTTCATTTACACGTTGTATGCTCTTAAAAGACCTTTAGGCTGGCATGAGGCCAAAAGTGGATTTTGTTGAAAAATACACAGTTTACTTGATTTTCCTCAAAAAATAGTCCCAGAACAGCAGACTCTCAAGTTTCATGTTAATTTCATGAATACATGATGTTCTCATCACTTTTCTGCCTTAAAGCTGCATTTTCAGTATTCATGGTCTGAAAAGACGTTTCGGCTGGGAAGAGGCCAAAAGTGGATTTTTTTGAAAAATACACAATTTACTTGATTTTCCTCAAAACATTGTCCCAGAACAGCAGACTCTCAACTTTCATGTTAATTTCATGAATACATGATGTTCTCATCACTTTTCTGCCTTAAAGCTGCATTTCCACGTTGTAAGCTCTTAAAAGACGTTTCGGCTGGGAAGAGGCCAAAAGTGGATTTTGTTGAAAAATACACAGTTTACTTGATTTTCCTCAAAACATCGTCCCAGAACAGCAGACTCTGACGTTTCATGTTAATTTAATGAATACGTGATGTTCTCATCACTTTTCTGCCTTAAAGCTGCATTTTCAGTATTCATGGTCTGAAAAGACGTTTCGGCTGGCAAGAGGCCAAAAGTGGATTTGTTTGAAAAATACACAATTTACTTGATTTTCCTCAAAACATTGTCCCAGAACAGCAGACTCTCAACTTTCATGTTAATTTCATGAATACATGATGTTCTCATCACTTTTCTGCCTTAAAGCTGCATTTCCACGTTGTATGCTCTTCAAAGACGTTTCGGCTGGGAAGAGGCCAAAAGTGGATTTGTTTGAAAAATACACAATTTACTTGATTTTCCTCAAAACATTGTCCCAGAACAGCAGACTCTCAACTTTCATGTTAATTTCATGAATACATGATGTTCTCATCACTTTTCTGCCTTAAAGCTGCATTTCCACGTTGTATGCTCTTAAAAGACCTTTAGGCTGGCATGAGGCCAAAAGTGGATTTTGTTGAAAAATACACAGTTTACTTGATTTTCCTCAAAACATTGTCCCAGAACAGCAGACTCTCACGTTTCATGTTAATTTCATGAATACATGATGTTCTCATCACTTTTCTGCATTAAAGCTGCATTTCCACGTTGTATGCTCTTAAAAGACGTTTCGGCTGGCAAGAGGCCAAAAGTGAATTTTGTTGAAAAATACACAGTTTACTTGATTTTCCTCAAAACATTGTCCCAGAACAGCAGACTCTCAAGTTTCAAGTTAATTTCATGAATACATGACGTTTTCATCACTTTTCTGCCTTAAAGCTGCATTTCCAGTATTTATGCTCTTAAAAGACGTTTCGGCTGGCAAGAGGCCAAAAGTGGATTTTGTTGAAAAATACACAGTTTACTTGATTTTCCTCAAAACATTGTCCCAGAACAGCAGACTCTCAAGTTTCATGTTAATTTCATGAATACATGATGTTCTCATCACTTTTCTGCCTTAAAGCTGCATTTCCACGTTGTATGCTCTTAAAAGACGTTTCGGCTGGCAAGAGGCCAAAAGTGGATTTTGTTGAAAAATACACAGTTTACTTGATTTTTCTCAAAAAATTGTCCCAGAACAGCAGACTCTCAAGTTTCATGTTAATTTCATGAATACATGACGTTCTCATCACTTTTCTGCCTTAAAGCTGCATTTCCACGTTGTATGCTCTTAAAAGACGTTTAGGCTGGCATGAGGCCAAAAGTGGATTTTGTTGAAAAATACACAGTTTACTTGATTTTCCTCAAAACATTGTCCCAGAACAGCAGACTCTCACGTTTCATGTTAATTTCATGAATACATGATGTTCTCATCACTTTTCTGCCTTAAAGCTGCATTTTCAGTATTCATGGTCTGAAAAGACATTTCGGCTGGGTCGAGGCCAAAAGTGGATTTTGTTGAAAAATACACAGTTTACTTTATTTTCCTCAAAACATTGTCCCAGAACAGCAGACTCAAGTTTCAAGTTAATTTCATGAATACGTGACGTTTTCATCACTTTTCTGCCTTTAAAGCTGCATTTCCACGTTGTATGCTCTTAAAAGACGTTTCGGCTGGCAAGAGGCCAAAAGTGGATTTTGTTGAAAAATACACAGTTTACTTGATTTTCCTCAAAACATTGTCCCAGAACAGCAGACTCTCAAGTGTCATGTTAATTTCATTAATACTTGATGTTTTCATCATTTTTCTGCCTCAAAGCTTCATTTACACGTTGTATGCTCTTAAAAGACCTTTAGGCTGGCATGAGGCCAAAAGTGGATTTTGTTGAAAAATACACAGTTTACTTGATTTTCCTCAAAACATCTCCCAGAACAGCAGACTTCAAGTTTCAAGTTATTTACATGAATACATGACGTTTTCATCACTTTTCTGCCTATTAAAGCTGCATTTCCACGTTGTATGCTCTTAAAAGACGTTTCGGCTGGCAAGAGGCCAAAAGTGGATTTTGTTGAAAAATACACAGTTTACTTGATTTTCCTCAAAACATTGTCCCAGAACAGCAGACTCAACTTTCAAGTTAATTTCATGAATAAATGATGTTCTCATCACTTTTCTGCCTTAAAGCTGCAT